>OX456525.1:99414888-99627388 GCA_949748255.1 Eustalomyia histrio
TAATCGCCTTTTTATGGTGGATTTACAAACAAAACAGCGATTTCTTATAGATACAGGCGCAGATATCTCACTATTGAAGATCACTGACACTCAACGTAAACATCGAAATAAATATCCAACAAAACTTTTTGCAGCTAATGATTCTACAATAAGTACGTTTGGTCAAAAGCGACTAAGACTCGATTTTGGATTAAGACGACAATTTTTATGGGCTTTCGTTGTTGCGGATACTTCTCATAACATAATAGGTGCTGACTTTATTAAACATTTCGAGCAATTGGTTGATCTTAATAATTCCCAACTTATCGACTCAACAACAATGTTTAAAACTCATATTTCATTAATTTCTGATTTAGCTGATCATTCATCTCCCAAGCTCTATAAATCAAACAACGCCTGTGCAAAACTTTTAGAGGAATTTCAAGATATCACTTAAATCAATTTTCAAACTTCACAAAAGGGTTAGTCTGTTAATGTTACTAATTGTATAGAAACACAAGGGCCGCCTATTTTTTTCAAAACCCAAAAGGTTTACACCTGAGAAATTTCGTGCCGCAAAAGAAGAGTTTGAATATCTTATGAAAATTGGGGTGATTCGACCTTCAAAAACCCATACGCATCTCCGTTGCATGTCGTTCGTAAATCTAACAATTCTTGGAGACCTTGCGGTGATTATCGCGCACTAAACGCACAAACAATACCTGACCGGTATCCTTTACCCCATATCCAGGATTTGTCAGTTAATTTGCACAATTAAATGATTTTTTCGAAGTTAGACTTACAACGAGGCTACCATCAAATACCCGTAGAGAGTGATATACAAAAGACCGCAATAACGACACCATTCGATCTGTTTGAGTACATTCGAATGCCCTTCGGTTTACGAAATGCCGCACAAACTTTTCAGCGATACATGCACGAAGTCCTCAGAGGTCCCGACTTTGAATTTTGTTACATTGATGACATTTGTTTTGCTTCAAATACTCCAGAAGTACACGAAGCTCATATACGTCAAGTATTTGAAAGACTTAGATTATATTCTCTTACCATTAATCCATCTAAGTGTGTATTTGCTCAACCTGAAACAGAGTTTCTCGGTCATTCGGTATCATCTCAAGGGATTAGTCCTTTACCAACTAAAATAGAAACCATAAGAAATTTTCCACTTCCAAAAATGGTATGTGAACTTAAACGATTTTTAGCTATGATAAACTTTTATCGCCGCTTTATTCCACATGCTATACAGCATCAGCAACCCCTTATTTCATTAATCAATGGCAATAAGAAAAAGGATAGGGCGGTTATTTCTTGGAATGAAGAAAATAAACAACTTTTTTAAAAGTGTTAATAAGACTTATGCAATTCGACCACCCTTTATCACCCGGCACCTGATGCTGAAGTCATCCTATGCACAGTCGCCAGTAATACAGGAATGGGTGCAGTAGTTCACCAAGTAATAAATGGTAAAAACCAGCCACTTGCATTCTTTTCAAAAAAGTTTAGCGACGCTCAACGTAAATACAGTACATACATGAGAGTTACTCTCGATTTACAGTGCCATTAAGCACTTTAGGTATCTTGTTGAGGGTCGTGTCTTCACTATTGCTACCGATCATAAACTACTAATCTTCGCTTTCACTCAAAAAAAGGAAAACACTTCGCCACATCAAATTTGACACTTGGATTTTATAGGGCAATTCTCCACAAAACTCGTCCATCTTCCTGGTGAAGTTAATTTTACTGCTGGTATCATCTCAAGATTAAATGCATTGAGCTTAAACAACAACGAAGCTATTAGTTATGAAAAAATAGCTGAACAACAAAACGTTTGTAATAATCTTCAAGAACTGCTCGGATCAAATAATACTTCGTTACAACTCAAACACGCAAATTACCTCAATCAAATACTACAATTTTTTGTGATGTTTCCGGAAACACTGCTCGGCCTTATATTCCGTCGAGCTGTCGTTCATCAATTATTTCAAAAATCCATAACTTAGCACACTCGGGTAGGAAAAGTACATGTCGTCTAGTCAAAGAACGTTTTGTTTGGAAAAATATGGATCAAGATATCTCAAAATTCGTGAGAAATTTTATTCCTTGCCAACAGTCAAAAATAAGTAGACATATTTCTTCTCCTTTATCGAAATATACAATGCCATCTCAACGATTTGAACACATTAACGTTGATCTTATTGGTCCCCTTCCACCTTCAAACGGATTTTACTATTGCCATACGTATAAATTATCGATATCAGGAGAAAGATCATTAGGGTGTCAAAGCATGCTTAGAACGCCCAATTTTTGGAAAACAGTTTTTAAAAAGTTGTTCCAGTTTTTGTTTGTATCATGTAGGATAATATATACAATAAGTTTGAAAGTGATGGGAAATACTTTTTCCTATAGCGTGGCAATTAGTATGGAAAGCCTCATATTGTGTGCTTGCATAAAAATGCATTACTAACAAAGACAATTGCTAAGTTCAAACTTGGCTTGGTTTAAAAATATGATTAGAGCAAAGACATACATAGATACATATGAGGAAAAAAATAAGAATATTATTATAATAAGAGTACTCATAAAGAATTAATACGAATACTAAAAGTACATACGATGCAATTTCCAAAAATGGCAGTACTTTAAGCCCCCACTATATATATGAGGTTGGTATGCCCCGCTTCAGGAATAATTTGATCGTGTTATTGTCCAACTTACATTATTTACTGTCTCATATATAATATGAATAACTGATGTTACAACTTTTTAAATTTTTCCAAAGCATACGCTCAAACCTAGATTACTTTTATAGAGCATTTGAACACAAACAAGGGAACACATATTTCATAGCTCAGAGTACACATATTTTAAATTTTGTTGTTTATTTTCAATCATTGTTTAGCAATCGACAAAAGTAGTAAAAACAATCGAAAGTCGTTTAAAATAACCATCAATTTTTAACTGAAAAAGCGGTAAAAAAAATGATTTTTGTGATTTTTTTTTATTTTTATGTACATAATTACGAAACACAACACACACAGATATTTTTTTTTGTTTTCTATGTGTGTATGTATATTTGAATGACTTCTTATAATTTGTATTGAAAAAATTTAAACAAACTATTTTAATAAAACAAAAAAAACAAAAAGGAATTATTTTAATTTCTATTTTTTGAAACAGAAAACATAAAATTTTACATTTCACTGAAAATATCAACTCCTACTGAATGTCTGTATATTTTTATAGATTGTTTTGTGAATTACTGATTTAAATAGTTAAAAAATGTATTACTATGAAATTCAATTGATTCTTCATTTAAAATTAATGTCTACGTATTACATTTTAAATAATCTACTATCGGTAACAGAAAATATATTGTTAGTACACACACTAATTTTAACATTTATTTTAACTGATTAATCATTTGTTTCACTGATGTGTGAGTTGCTTAAAAAACATTTCAAAATAAATAAAAAAAAACCATTTGATTTATATGAAAAGTAAGTAGACCGACTTTTAAATAAAATATAATTTCTTGTAAGCGGCATTTTCTGTCATTTTAACTTACAAACTCTTTTAAGTATCCATACCGGAGGAGGACTTTGGCTGGCCATTTAGAGCGGGGCTTTTCATCACTTGAAGCCTAATGGAATAAATATTTCACATATCAAGTTTATGGGCAAAGGGGTTTGGGCAGGCCGTTAAAGGGGAAACCTTGCCTCATTTTATCCCCTCCCGTAGGAATTTAAAAAAAATACCGTTTTATCGGATATTACCGTCGGAGGAAAAACCTACATGGCGAATTTGAACTTTCTTTTGGCAGTAGTTGTGGCAGACTGTCAAGGGAAAAATTTTCCACTTTTTGGCCTCTCTCCGTAGGAGCTTCCGAAAATCCTGTCATATATGATGTCTACACCGGAGTTGGTACCTTCACACCAAATTTTAACTTCTAAGCACAGCGGCTTAGGCAAGCCGTTAAGGAGGAGACTTTTCTCTTTGGAGAGCCATTTTTACCACGTCCCTGGCAGAAATTCTAAAATATCAAATTTATAGGCAAAGGGGAGTTTTTCCCCTTATTCCCTCTTTTTTTACCGCCCCGAAGGAACTTCCAAAGAAAGTATAATTAATATATTAAGTATACGTACATAGGTACTAACTCATTATACAAAAAATATTTGCATTTTTATTAAATATGTTCCGGAACTTTTCGAACTTCCATCGTAGTTATATGAAATGCAACACTGCTCTCATCAAGTACCACCTTTTAGTACACTATTGTCAAATTTTGACCAAGTGCCGTCATTTACTTTGCGTTTAACAGCTGTTCAAAACATACAATCATTAAACATTATTTTTTGCGAAAAAACCGTCAATCAAACCAAGAAAAAGCTTGATAAATACTATGTGGACTCTGCATTATCGATTTCAATGGTAAAAAATAGTTTACTGACTTTCTCTGTGGTCGCACAAGTACAAACGACCCTGAACGTCTTGCACGGCCAATTGAGGTCAATACACCCGAAAATTTCGAAAAAATCCACGATATGGTGTTGGCCGATCGAAGAGTAAAATGTTTGTGAGATTGTTGATGCCATAGGCATTTCATATGGCAGTGTAGTTTCGATTTTAAATGATCAGTTGTATTTAAGAATGATGTCTACAAGATGGTTGCCGAACGAACGGGATACGAATTGGTACCTCATCCGCCATATTCTCCAGATTTAGCCCCCAGTGACTATTTCCTGTTTCCAAACCAAAAAAAAATGGCTCGGTGGAAAGAGATTTAGCTCCAACGATGAAATAATTGATCAAACAAATGCCTATTTTATGGACCCTGAAAATCCCTTTTTTTGGAAGGGATACGAAAATTTGAGAAACGTTGGACTAAGTGTATTGAGCTAAAATGAAATTATGTTAAAAAAAAAACTGTGTTTCATTCAAAAAGTCACGGACTTATTGATGCGCCCTCATATTCAACGAATGCTTCCTCTAAATCGAAGAAGAGTTCACGATATTTTTTATTTTTTTTATTTTATTAGCATTATATAAAACAATAAATGATATTATATAAAATAGAGGGAAAGAGTAGAAGCAGCTAAGGTCTTCGACTCTACTTATAAATTGATTTTTATACAAAATTATAATAACTTATTTATTAAATACATTGTAATAATTTAAATTTTTTTATATACGAAGATATGTGTGATATGTTATGAGGATTGGAGTCTTGTAGTTACAAGCTAGGTAAGGTTGCAACAAACATAAAAATTATTTCTGCCGAATAGTGTTGATACTGGTCGAGTAAATAAGAGTACACGATAAATATTCCTGCGTCGATAGTTAAACGCTAAAAGCTAAAAGTCATAAATACCCAGAGCCCCCTGCACCCCCCTGGCTACACCACTGCACACATGTATGTATAACTTTTTATTAATTGCGATGGTTTAAAATTTTGATAGATATATACAAAATGTGCAAAACTTTAGATAATCACATAGACTAGACTATCCACTGTTAAAATAATTTATTGCAACTTTCATTTCTATGCATAAGCTTATATATGTTTATCTTGTATGTGTTTATAAGACCTTTTATCTCTAGGGCATGAATACGAATGCACTGAAATACTTTTGTTTAACCTTATAAACCAAAACATACCAGAAGCACATTAATTCTTGCCTACCACGGTTGCAGCAATTTAAGGAAACAACAAATTTATGGAGAACCAATGATTTTTACATTTTAAGCATGCGCTTTTCTTGTTTTTTTTGGCAACTAAGTGCTTGATTTAAGGCTTTAAAAATATAAAAAACGAAAACTTATAAAAAGAATAAATAAAATACACACTCACATAACCAAGAAATATTCAAAATGTTATTTTGGAGGTAACATGGCTTTACATCTTTGCAATTAACACCATATCCAATTTAACAGAAGTTTAACTTCCTGAATTAGTTTTCGTTGAGTTTACACTTGCAATTTGAATAAGATTTTTACTAAAATTTGAATTAGGTAAAATTTAAGTTAATATGATACTGGTCCTTAAAAATTTTGTATTGATAGAGGACATTTTTCAAAAACAAATGTATTACAGAACTGATTGAATTTACAAAACTTGTAAATGGTGTAGTACTTGCAGTCAAAACCTGACTATGAATTGTTTAATAGTCGACAGGAGTTTGAGATACAGGCAAATGAAACCGAAATCTAGTAAGGCAATCTATGTGATTTTCAGTCATACAAATAAAATAACAACAGCTTGTTTTATTTACGCGTTGGGACATATCAAATAAGATTTTTATCTGTTTCGTATTAGGTTTATGAGCCATACATGGCTACGACAAACAAAGGCACACTAATACCTTCTCATATATAAAAATCCGTATCCGGCCAACGACAGCGACACTAACAACAACAATGAATAAAATAAACAACAACAACAAGAAGAGAAATAGAAAGGGGATAAAATAAAATATAAAACGAAATAAGAACTACAATTTCCACTACAATAAAATTAAATCTATTCGTTTGGATTGTAAGTGTTTGTTTTTTTTTTTATTTATCTTATAGTTTTTTTGTTTTTTTTTTTTGCTGGTTGATTGTCTCTTTGCTTGGTTGGATGTTGAATGGTGAATGGTGAATGACACAAAATGAATCGTATGGTTAAAGCAAAAATAAGCCTATCAAGTACGTTTGCTTTAAAACTATAAAACTATCTAAATGCAAAAAGATATTTAAACAAAAAAGTAAGCAAAAAAAAAACGAAAAACTGAGCATCGAAGTAAGAATTTTAACACAAAAAGAGTTTGTAAAATGTCATCAAAATAAACCCAGTAGAAAATTGTTTAAGGTTTGAAACAAGTTTTCGATTGCTTATGAAAAACAATTATCAAAAATCATAGATTTATAAAAACCTTCTAACAAAAAAGGTACCCTAACGAAAATATTTCGATTTTGATGAAGTTTGGAAAAAAATTAAGAACATTCTCTCTCACTTTTTTGTTCACCTCGTTGATTTAGGGGGTGAAACAAGTGGTAGAAACTCGGACATTTTTTTAAGCCCAAACGTATAAACACAACATTAAAACAACATATTCGTCAAATGATTAAATATATTTTTTATATTTACATTTTATATAATAAAATTTTTAATATGTTTTCAAAAGTTTTCCTATATTTGACGTTTTATATAAAAACCACGGCAAATCCTTTTAATTCGAGGCAAATAAAACATCTTATTTTTCAAAAATAGGTGTTCCAAAAAATGTCAAAAAAGGCTTTGCGAAAAATATGTTAAAATCCCAAGTAGCCCAAATAAAAAATTTGGTAACCATATTTCTTTATATAAAGCCACTCCTTTTTTTTAATAAAAATAAAATAAAAGTAAAACATGTTCATAAAAAAGGTTCCAGTAAAAAGCCCTCAAAAATCCCTTTCCAATGGCACCACACTGGAATATACGCTCAGAATATTTTGTAGTTAACTGTTTCTAGTTTAATTAAAAAATTCAGTTCTGTTAAAAATAAAAGAATATACATTAATTTGTTAAAGAAATATTTATTTTAGCTTTTTGATACATTTGCTCAAAATGATTTAGTGTCATTTACAGATTTCATTTAGTTTCATTTATTTTTTTTTTTTCATTTGTTTGAAATTTAATAAAAATTCACCCACAAAACGGATAACTGTGGTTTATTTATATTGTTATATTGTTTTTATTCAAACTTTTTTGTTTCTATACAAAATTATTTCAGTTCGAAATAACACATCAATATACACACATAAAGTCTTTAACAAAACATGTGTTTATAGAGTGATTAAAAAATAAACAAAAATAAAAAAAAACAATTTAATATAAATAAATAATCATTTATTTTTACGTATTTTTTTTTAGGTAACATTTTAACATTTTTTTTTTAAGTTATATATTCTTTAAATTTTAAGGCTCTAGATCATAATTAAATGCCACTAACAAATAGTAAACCTATTTTTTTTTTAATGGAAAAATTTGTGAGGATCAACGCACACTTTCCACCCGAGCGACCAGGCCAGCATCCTTATGAACCATCCAACCCACAAACTTATGGTTTTGAACAGGCTTATATATCACACACCCTAAAGAAAATTATTATGCGAAATCCCTTTTTCATGATCCTGACAATTTTTTTCATTAAATAGAATTAGTGTTTACTATTCGGTATGGATTTAATTATGATCTCGAGCCTGATAAAATTTAAAGAATATATAGTTGAGACAGAGAGATCGAATAAAATATACAAAATTTACTGATGTGTCAGTTGTTTAAAAACCATTCAAAAATAAATAACAAAAACCATTTGATATTAATGAAAAGTAAGTAGACCGGCTTTTAAATGAAATATCATTTCTTTTAAATGGTATTTTTCGTTATTTTAACTTAAAAACTATTTTAAGTGTGGGTTCCTTACTTTAAATACCTTAAAAAGCCAAAAAACCAAAAAGGCACATTTTGAACTGCTTTCTGCACCTTAAAATTCTGTGAAAATCAGAATGTTTACTTTCTTTGTAAATTCAGTATTTATTAGTTGCCTGGTGATAAATATTCATATATTTTTAAATAGGATCAAATTGGACATATATGAAAGTATATTTGATTCCATTTATGTAAAAGAGAGTCATGTATGGAGGTGTATGCTATTCTATATTTTTCGAAAACAAATCCCTTTTTGGACGTATATGGTGGTATATGAATTCAATATATTCGTTAGAGATTGATATGTGGACACATATGAAAGTATTCGTATATATGTGGACAAATAAATAATCGGCTTCAGTACTAGTTATTTATAGTGGTTTTTATAAGCAGTCAAGGTTATGGGCGATTACATACTTAAAATACACACAAAAAATTTACAAAATTCTGTTTGTAATATTAAACATCTCTCATAAAATATTTTTGAATATACACCGAAAAAAGTATCACAAAATTTAAAGTAATTAAAAATATTTGTTAAAATTTAAACTCGATTTCTAAAAATTTTTTGTTTGAAATATTTGTAAATTGTCACTTTTCATATAAAAATTCTTTGAAAATAAAAATTTAAGTAACAAAAAAATAACAAAAAGTTTTTTGTATTTACAAATTCCATTGTTGGTGCCTTTTTAAAAAATGTTTAATTTGTATTTACAAAAATATTTTATGAAAGATGTTTAACATTACAAACAGAATTTTGTAATTTTATTCTGTTTATTATTTAGATATATGTTATTAGCATTGTATTGCAAGAAGCTTGTTTCTGTCTACACACGATGTTATTACAATATCAATGACAACAATTACTAATGCAACCAGATGCCGTTAGGCTCATATAATATAAACATCTAACAAATCTGATTCAGTTGTCTGCAGCCATAAACGTTATCGGAAGCATTTGCTTCCGAAGGAATACTTTTCTTAAGTTCTGCTATATACAAGTAAAAATATACGAGTATCTTATTCGTTAAACTCTGTTTTAAAATTAAAACTACCCTGCAGGAAAAAAGGGGTCAGTTGGGAATTGGGACCTGTCCCGGGATAGGTGAAAATTGAACCGGTTCCGATAAAACATATCACGAGATAGGTGAAAAGAGCACTGGTACCTAAAGTACCTATCACGTGACCGGTGTAAAAGTCACGACTTGTCCTTTGAGACTAGTCCTGTGACATATCACAGAGGGCAATTGACCCCCTCCTAGGACAAGCCCATGTTAAAGTGATCGGGCCCGTGACCGGTCCCTATCACAATGAACTGGTCATGTGACGAGTCCTGGGATAGGTCCTTTTCCCGCGGGGTAGCTAAAGTTGGTTTTATCCAATTTAACAACGCCTACAATCTGCTGTTTTCCTTCAAGAAAATTTTTTGTAAAAAATATGTTTGAAATATATTGAAAGTGATTTTGCATTATTTTTGCTAACTTTTATTAATAAAAACACATTTTCTTTACTTTGTCATTGCAAATCCTCTATTTACACACTTCTCTTTTTATAAGCTTATGTAAAATCAGCTGATCAATGTTTTTAAATGTTTATTTTTTAGTACAAAATGTATGCAAGTTCAACTTAAAACTTGCGTTAATTTTGACTATAAAGCAAAATAGATAATAACAGGTTTTAAATTTAAAGCCGACTTTAGTGCGGGACAATGATTACTACAACCAAAATAGTTTGTAGTTTAAATTAACTGAAAATGTAATTTAAAATATATAAAAATCGCTATAAAACTAGTATACTAACTTTTATTTAAACCAATAGCACTTTTTATTTATTTTCAAATGTTAACTAATTAAATTATTCGAAAATAAAAAATGTTTATTTGTATTTATTTAAACAAACTAACCACTAATCCGTATTTATTTCTTTCAATTGTCAACTAATTAACTACAATATCTATGAAAAGCATGGTTGGCATTCAATACCTTTTCATAATAACGGTAGTTAGCTACCACAGCCACTTTAAGACTGATATGAAAATTTTAAAATGGCGATTCCATTAAAGGCATTTGTCTTTTTGTATAATCGGGCTTATTGCGCTATTTTATCAGCTTAATTTTAAAATATCTTAAACTATCTTCAAAATAACGCTAAACTACCGAAACACCGATTTATAATGGTATTTTGCAGATATGACCCAATCTAACAGGTAATATTATGAAATAAACCACGTGATATTAGAAGACACATGTCACTATTGGAATCGTAGTTTTAAAATGTACACACAACTTTTTGAATAAACTACAATTAGTTACTGTATAAATAATTTGAGTGTATATTTAAATTTCAAATAAAAACACTAATATTAAAAAAAAACAATTAAAATCTTTTTCTTTTTCAGTGAAAAACTACACTCAGAATATTATGTAGTTAACTGTTTGTAGTTTAATAAAGAAGTTTTCCGTTTCATTTAAAAATAAAGGAACATACATTTATTTTTCAAAGAAATATCTATATTAACTTTTTTATACATTTATTTGAAATAATTTACCATCATTTACCATTTTTTTTCAGTTTCATTTATTTTTTTCATTTGTTTGAAATTTAATAAAAATTTACCCACAAAACGGAAACTTGTGGTTTATTTGGTCCGTAACAGTTATTACAAATTTAAATTTTGTTTGCTGTCTGTTTCAAAAAAAATATTCAAAAAATTTCAATTTGTTTTTTTATTTAAATTGGTTGTATATATACAAAATTTTTCAATACAAATTACAAGAACTTCATAAACACACATACATACCCAAAAACATTCACACAAAAAGTGTTTATAGCTTCATGTGCATACATACATTTTGTATTATACGAGAATATTAAAAAAAAAACAAAAAATACAAAAACGGAAATAATTTCAAATAAATGAAAAAAACAGTTATTTTTTAAGGATTGGTAGGTAAAATTTTGACATTTATTTTAACTGATTATATCATTTGTTTCTTACGGATGTGTCAGTTGATTAATCAACATTTAAAAATAAATAACAAATGGCATTTAATTTAAATGAAAATTAAGTAGACCGGTTTTTAAATGAAATATCATTTCTTTTAAAGGATATTTTCAGTTATTTTAACTTACAAACTTTTTTAAGTGTAGTAAACTTCAAGTAGAATTTCGTTTTCTGTTGCTTCACGCACAAGTGTAAATGGCATAGTAAGTGTGCTGCCGTTCACTACTTTAAACTAACTTTTTGTTATAATTAATTTTTAAACAAAATCAGCCCTAAAACCGTGGTGTTGAAAATTCCCTATTGGGAAATATAAACATACATTTTTATACAAATCTTTATTTAGCAGGGCACAAAAAGTATTAACACTGTATAAAAGAAATGGTCGTTCTTTTATAAACATAAGACGACATTTTCCATTGCGTCAGTATATGTATAAGTGTGTGTTGAGGTATGTGTATGTATATGAATGTATAGTATGATTTTTTTACACATAAGTGTATAACTGCTTTGTCGTGAAGGTGCTTTGTCGAGAAGGTACTTTTTTGTTTTATTTGCCATCTTAAAACTGATGCACTGACGATGTTATTGTTGTATATAGTACATTGACAACCGTTATGTCTGCTCCTATTATTTTGTGGCAACATACTATGCTTAAAAAGTGTAAAGATTTTTGTTTGCTGTATTTATTATAACTTAATTGAAATTTAAAATCAATCTGATTTGATTGAGGTTTATTAGGACGATTTTTATTTTCTTATTTTAAATATCTCTTTCAATACTTTTTGAGCAGAGTTTTTGCATGTCTAGTAACAACTAGAAATTGTAAAAAGCTAAGGAATAAAAGAATAAAATGTTATTGTGTGACCGTCCAAAAAGAGATACAAACAGGAGTTTTTTTTTAAAGGAGTTTTATTTTTTCCTCATAGTGGTAACTTACATGAACAAAATTGTTGGTTACATTGAGGTCATGTTGGGAGCACTTAAGAGGTGTTAAATTCTTTGATGGATATGGTTGATTGCTGTTAATAAAAGGTGGATTTATTAAGGTTAACTTTTTGTACATATTTTCGTATTAAATCGAATTACTTTAATGGGGGCAAAATGAATATGAGATATTTTATAACAAATGATCTTCCATAAAAAATAGAAGAATAGATTAATAAGCTTTCATTGTATAATTTTTTTTCTTGAAATAAAATTTGTGTAATTACCAATCAATTTTTTTGCCATTATGTACCATTACTTTAAACAAATTATTTTGTAAATAAAGTTAAAAATATATTCTGTGCCGATTTTCATTTGTCCTGCTGCTGGATCTATTTGCAAATAGGATGGAAAAATCTACTTACTGCTGCATGTGTCCGAACTCTTGCCAGTTTTATGTAGTTCTATAATATGGTATACAATCTTAGTAAATGGTTTAAGTTTATATAACATAAGACAAAAATGTCGAAAGTATTTTCTTACATCTAAGTAATAAAGAAAAAGAAAAAAATTAAAACTTGTGATAATCTCTGCAAAGAAACGAATATGAACAAAACAAATTAAAGACAGGAAGTTATAAAAAATAAATATATATTTTTACATTAAATGAATTAGTACAACAAGGAGAAATTAATTAAAACAATTACTTTTTGAATATTTTGGAAATAAAATTTTTTGTCAGTGCTATGATGTATGCTTTTTTAGTATTTTTAAAGTATTTATTTCAAAACTTTTAGTCTGCAACAAATTTAAAATTACCATAGGTCATATGTTCACAAATAGAAAATCTAAACATTGTAATAAAAATTGCGCTTGTAGTCTAAAGATGAATTATCAAAACAAAGCATAATATAGTTATTCAAAACCTGGGAAAAAACAACTTTTGTTCATCGAAAAATTATTGTTTGTTTAGAAAACATATCGAACAAACCTATTGTACAAGAAGACAAAGGACAAAACTACACTCAAAATTGTTGGCTAACTGAAAATATAATTAAAAATATGAAAAATTACTTAAAAGCTAGTCTTCTAACTTTAAATTTAAATCAAAACAACTTCAATTTCGTTTAAATGTTAAAACAATAACTCACAGAATTCGTAAAGAATAAACCATTATTCATTTATTTTATGGTAACTGTGGACAAACTAACCAGATATCAGTAAAAACAATTGTTGTTTCCTTTATTTATTTATTTATTTATTTATTTTAACTTCAAAATCCGTAAAAAGGAATGATATTTCCATTATTTAATGTTTCTATCTATCAAAAAATTACCTACAAAGTCTATAAAAATAAATGACTTTTCAATTATAGTGTTTATTTAAACTATCATCTTATTAACTATTGAAAATAAAAATATTTCAAAAATATATTTTTAGTCTGGTTCGAGATCATAAAATATTTTTTTCATTGGAAAAATTTTCTTATTTTTATTTAGTTATCATGGAGAATACACAGAAAAGTTATTTGACACAAGCTGAATGGAATGCATTTCCTACTCCGCTACGACTTTCAGCAACATTTTTTGTGGCCTTGAAAGTATTAATTATAAATATCTCTATTTAAATCAACGGAAAAGGCTATTTATGCTAACATACAGTTGATTTTTATTATTGAGTTTAGATGAACAAAAATTCAGTTACTATAAAAATACTTAAAGTGTACAATAACTAGCAAATCTTCTCATTTGAGCAGAAAATAACACGGAAATAATACACATCATATTTTGTACCGTTTTTTTGCAGTTGTTTTGAATTATTTTTTCTATATTTAAAAATAAAGATACGTAGCACGAAAAACTATTTGTTTCAAAATTTGTTATTTTTTTATAGTTTTTACTTATATATTCTTATTTTCTTTTTAAAAAGTTTTATATTGTCATTTCAAATAAAGAAAAAAAGACAAAATTTTTAAACTTTTTCAAAGTTTTCTGCCGGCTTTTTGTCTACGGAGACTTTAAATTATACGGTAAAAAAAATATTTGATTCTCTCTCTCTCATTATATAGCATATGGACATATATTTGGACTTTTCTTAACAGTTCGAGAAAAAGTACATATTAAATCAACACCATAGCACCATTAGGATACTATTTCTGATTTTTAACATTAAAAAATTCAAACTCCCACGTAAAAATCTAAATATATATGAATATACATGATTATACATTGGCTTTTATATGATCATATATAGGCATACATGGTCATATGCATGGCATACGTCCATGCATGGTTCAATATCTGACCATACATGATCTCATATATGACCAAATGTCTTCGGATCTGAAATTTGTGGGTATAAGACCGTTTATATAATTATTAAAAATGATATACGAAAGGTGGTCAAATGTGATCCTTAGGGGCCTTTGTTTTTATTATTGTGGCCCCGGTATTCAAATAGCACTTAATTCCTCCGAAGTAAAAGAACACACAGTGCTATGAACAAAAAAAGCTTTCACAATAGCGAACTTATCTCTATAATATCTAGCGCAATTACGGTGTTGCCATATTTGAAGACGTACTTCTTTCACCATTTTTGGTCTCTTCTATATTCCCTTTTCAACAGCAAGACAATAATTAACAGGAAGAATTTCTCTCTCTCTCTTCAAAAAAAAAACACTCAATTTACAGTTTAAAAGATCAACAATAATTACAAAACTGATAATTTAATTTTAATTAAATAATTAATCGCATTGCATTACACTGCTGGATCTCTCCTGTAGGTTTCTCAAGACCAGTCTAGTTTTCACTGGCCATGAGACAGGTTACAGGTGAGACACTTTCAGATCTGTCCTATCTGATCTGTCTTAACCGGTCAGATGATAGATCCTTTTAAGTCAGTCCTACTTGCACCGGTCATGGGATATGTTTTCGAATTTCATCTCACTAGATTGATTATAATCAATAATTTTTATTAATTGGAATCAATAAGTGCATGACTTTTCGAACTTCCCTCGTAGTTATATAGACTACTGTCAAATTTTAAGCAAGTTTCGTCTTTTACTTTGCGTTTAACAGCTGTTCAAAATATACAACCTCGTGGATTTTTTAAAAATGGAAAAAAGTGAATTTCGAGTGCTCATTAAACATTATATTTTGCGAAAAAAAAACCGTCAATCAAACCAAGGAAAATCTTGATAAATGCTATGGGGACTCTGCACCATCGATTTCAATGGTAATCAAGTGGTTTACTGACTTTCGTTGTGGTCGCACAAGTACAAATGACGCTGAACGTTCTGGAAGGCGAATTGAGGTCAATACACCCGAAAATGTCGGAAAAATCCA
The DNA here is from genome assembly GCA_949748255.1 of Eustalomyia histrio. NCBI lineage: Eukaryota > Metazoa > Arthropoda > Insecta > Diptera > Anthomyiidae > Eustalomyia > Eustalomyia histrio. The sequence goes on from OX456525.1 coordinate 99,430,610, forward strand.
CGATATGGTGTTGGCCGATCGAAGAGTAAAATTGCGTGGGATTGTTGATGTTATAGGCATTTCATATGGCAGTGTGGTTTCGATTTTAAATGATCAGTTGATTTAAGAAAGCTGTCTGCAAGATGGGTGCAGCGTTTGCTCTCAACTGAGCATAAACGTAAGCGTGTGACAAATTCAAAGGATTGTTTGAATTTGTTAAACCGCAAATCGAATGAGTTTTTGTGGCGTTTTGTAACTGTAACTGTGGATGGAACATGGATCCATTACACACTCCGGAGACTAAGCAGTAGTCTAAACAATGGGTTTTTCTGGGTGTACCGCCTCCGACGAAGACCAAGGTAAGTTTGTCGGCCAATAAGGTGATGGCAACAGTTTTTTCGGATGCATGCGGGATAATCCACATCAAGTACCTTCAAAAGGGAAATTATGCCAACTTATTGGAACGACCCCATATGGCCAAGCAAAAAGTTCTTTTTCATCAAGATAATGCACCGATTCACACGTGTGTAGTCTCAATGGCAAAATTCCATGAATTGGGCTACGAATTGTTACCCCATCCGCCATATTCTTCGGACTTAGCCACAAGTGACAAGTTCCTATTTCCAAACCTAAAGAAATGTATAAAAAGAGTTTTCACAAACAACACATTTATCACGTAAAGTCCATTGACATGTTAGTTTTATATTTATGGCACATCAAAAATATTGTAAATTCCTTTGAATATCTGAAGTTTGCATAGTGATAGTCAGCAGATAATGTTTCGCTCCTCTTTATTAATATAATTTAATTTTCTTTGAAAGTAAAACAGATGTTTAACCATTATGCTATATGCGTACACTCACACATACACACCTTACTAATAATATTTGCTATAACCAAATGAACTCTTACTGTTTTTCGATGTATACGTTACATATTTAAGTAAATAGTTGTTTGGAAATTATTGAGCAATCTATATTAACATTACAAAGATTGTTTAAGAGCTTTGCCAATTTAAAATAAATTTATTCAGATAATTTATGGAATAGATTTTAATAACAAAAATGTATAACAACTTAAAGATAGAAGTTAATATTTCACTGACACAATGAGATGAATAAAATCAATAACTCAAAACGTTATTTCAAAAATCGATGTATTGTAAGTTAGGCCTAATATTTCTCAAAAATTTCTCGCATTTGGCAAATTATATTAAATCGTTTTAACCTAAAACTTAAGAACCGTTTATGTAATTATAATCAAGTATGTTTAGCCATTTAACATTATTAAAGAAGTTCATATATTATTTTTTATTACTACAAAACTGTACGTGTATGTATTTATTGAGTAGGAGTATGTGTAAATATGTTTGTGTGTTAATTACTATTTGTCCATTAATGATTTAACTGTTTTATTATGTGTAAAGAATGAAAATAATTTTTATGTGATTAAACAATAAATTAAAATTATATTCCATTTATTTGTTATTCACAGTAACTTGATTTTCTTGTGAAAAATATTCAGTTGTGTATTAAACTTGTGTGAAAACAAATAGTACTGAAATTTCACGTGAAATTAATTGTCGTAAAAATTATTTTTTGTACGGAATATAACAGTTTTTTCACATAAAATCCGAACAATTTACTGTGCTTTATATATTGATCGGTAAATTTAAATTGTCATATGGGCAAGTCCCTGAAACAGTTCACTAACCAAAATTTTTTAAAATCTATCCAACTTTTTTTTTTTATAATGGAACATTAGACTTGATATCTAATATTGTAAATATAAAATTAAATGTATTTGGATAATCATTAATACAAAAGTTTTTGCCAAATCCTACACTACCTCAGATCCCGTAATGTTATACAAAAATTAGCATTTTTTAGTTTGTTCATATTATAACTTTAGTGTTTACATAGATGGTCCGATCGAAGGTCATATTTTTATCTATTTAATTCTCCTCAATTTTACTTAAAAAATTAGTTTTTTGCTATTTTAGAAAACTTGAAATTAGGTATGAACTAGGTCCATGCGTTGTAGCGTGCGTCACGGAAAATAAGGATTTTTCTATGTTGTAAGTAGAAATTAATTTTTTTGCAAGTCATCTATAATTTTAAATCAATTTCATATACTGCTTTAAGTTAATACAAGATAATAATTCTAAAAAAAAATATTAATTTCTGTAGCGTGCGTCACGATTTAAGTTTTCTCAGAAATTGCATTAAAAGTGTTTCCAATTGTTCGACCCTGCCGGTCAACCGGTTAGGGCATTATTCGAAAAATGACGAAAATGGTTTAATCAGTTATTCACGTTGATTAATCGGAAAAATTTGCGATTAATCGTTAAATGCAAAATAAAAGTATATCTTTCAAGTAAACCCTTAACCTTAAACAGAAAAATGCAATGCATACAGTGTTTTTCAGCAGTGAAATTATTGTAGAAAATTTTCTAAATAAATAAGATTTCTTAAAAATATTGTATTGTTTTTGCAAATTTTACAAAGTTTGACAGAACTGGAGCTGCCCCTTTTAGTTCTCTGGTTTGGGCTTTAAAGTTAAAAAGGTTTTCTATTAAAAAAGCTAAAAAATCCTCGTAGTCTATAAATGAATACGTATATTTCTGTCAGGTCCTTACCTATTAGAGATTTCTTTTTCGGCTTCTACTTAAGCTTTTCTACTCTTTAAGAATTTTATGACAAATCAACTTTTTTCAGTTCTTAAAAATTTTGTTATTTCAAATTGAAAACAGCTTTAATAAGATTTTGGTGCTGAGGACAAAATAATACTGAATTAAAACTGTAAATGAAATGTAAATATAAATAAATAAAAAAAAACAGTAAAGTCATAGTGCTTTTTAGAAAAGTATGTAGCCACGTGTTTGATTTATTGGAACAAAATATGCATATAAAATGTTTTGTTTAACATCTGCCTATTCTGGAGGTTTTAGCTTTAAGGTTGAAATAGCTTTGGAATTTAAGAATTTTTGAGAGTGAAGTATTATTTCTCAGACCTTTTGCCCAGGTTTCATAAGACGATTATTGTTTATCGTCCACTTTCGAAATTAAGTATCTACCAAATTACATGAAAATTTTAAAATGTTGTTACAAATTTGGTAAACGACACTAATTTTTAATCCTTTGATTCAACAGTTTGCTAAGTAGTGGACAATAATCGTCACTCATCTTATAGAATCTGGGCACTAGATCAATAATTTAACAGGCAAATTTTCTGTTTCTAAGAACGACTTGTTGAACAACTTCTTGCCCAATATAATATGTTTTTCTGTCGGTTTTAAAACCAATAATTTTTGTTTGAAATTATTCCAAAAGAAACCAGATATTCCTAGAACCACTTATAGGGCTAGTTCTAGTTAGTTATATTGTATCTTATCATTAAAGTTTAGGTAAACGGGTTCTGGTTCTATGGAATTTGTTCTAACATAATATGTTGTAGAATAAATTTGGTTGGGAACCGATTTCAAAAGAATTTTATTGGCAGAATTCCTAGAGTTTAAATATTAATTTTCTGTTATGACATCGAAAAGAAATGCAACCTTGACTTTAAATATATGAAAATATAATTTACATAATTTAGAATTTTTTAAGCAATTAGAACATAAATTACAAATTGTCTATTGTATTTTCTAAAGGCTACACAGTACTTGCTTTAAGTTGGTCAAAAATGTTAAAAATTTGTATTAAGAAATGTTTTTAAAAAATTAAATAATTTTGTGATTAAAATAAATTCAATTGTGTTTATTTATATACTACTAGAAAAAATGTTACGTGCGTCACAAAAGGTTTACGACTTTTCAAAACTATAAAATTTTTTGGCTGTAAAAAAGTTATTTTAGAATTTTCTTATATTCATCTTTCTTTTAGATATTAGCTTTGGTGCGCTTTATTATACAAAATTTGCCAAAATTCGCAACAAATACTTGTTACAAAATTATGTTTTATGCCATTCAAAAGTACACTTAAATCCCACTAAACACTATGTTTAAGTTGAAGGTATTTCATTTGAAAGGCCAAGAAATTTCTATATTTCAATCCAAAAAACATGTACGAATGTAGCGTCCGTCACGCAGGATTTGCACATATAGCTGACCTTAATTGATCCGATAATTGCAGATCAAATTAGATCCAACAATATATATCTAGGGATTTGGTAAGATTTAAATTTATCGAAAAATGGCAGATCCAATTAGATGCAGTAGTATATTTTGGGATTTATTAAAATCTAAATTCATGCTAAAAATGTCAGATCAAATGGTGTTAAATTAGAACCAAAAGTAGTATTGTATGGAATCTGGTTTATAAAAATATATACTAAAACAATTTTTTCTAAAAAAATTTTAAATTGAAAATAAAAAATTGAGTCCCAAGAAAAAAACAATGCCTTTCGCAAGATTTTAACCCGGGCTGCCAGAGTTGTAGTCGATCATATAACTCACTCAGCAACACATTGTTGTACATAATTGCTGGCCTTACTATAATACGTTGTGCGTGTAATGGTTTATATATAATTATATCTTCAGCAATCAAACACGTGGTTAAGTTCATTTCCTTATACGATCGAATTTGATGTATCAGCCTAGCTAAAAATTTGATATGTTTTTGTAAAGATGTTGTATTTGTTATCTTTAATTTGAGAATTATCATGAAATAAACCATGGTATATTTTGAGGGACATTTCTTTTTACTTTTTTCATAATGAAAATATTTGATAAGGATAAAACAAAATACATATTTGCTTAATTGTGCAATAATATTGAGATTATTAAATTTAAATTAAAATAGTTAAAATGTGCATTTTTTTAATTTAATCCACAAAATTTTTTATTTTCGTATTGCGTGAGAATTATTATAAAATTATTTATTAAATTAAATTTAACACAATTTATATTTTATTTGTTTAAAAAAAAAAATATTGAGCAACATACTGGAGTGGTGTAAATTTATAGCTAATTTACATAAAATTAAATAAAAATGTATTGAAGCTACATTTAAAGTGCTAATTTTATTTTATTTATATTTGAAATTAAGCCCACAAAAATATTGCTTTGGAAAACAAACGTAGATTTGTCTCATTATTTTCTTTATTTTGTTGCTTAGAAATATTGACGCATCTTGTCTATATTTCTATAATTTGTCCGGAAATTTTATTTAAATATTCCTCATATTGGTATGTTTAGACAAGCAAAAAGTTTACATTCGATTGTTTTTATACTGATATACCACCTATGAACAAAATAAGTTGCCTGAAGAGAAATAAAGTAGAATTAATCAAATTGCCCGCGATGAGAATTAAAAAAAATATTTATATGTATCACAATATATTTTCCGTTACCGACTGTAGATTAATAAAAAAGTAATAGGTAAAGTTTGTTTTAAATGAAGAATCTATTGAAATATATAGAAATATATTTTTTTTTTAACTATTTGAATTAGTTAGTTCAAAAATAAACTATCAAAAAATACGGGCTTTGAGTAGAAGTTGATATTTTCAGTTAAATGTTAAATTTTATAATAATTTTGTATGTATTATTCGATCTCTTTGATTTTTCTCAACAGTTAGGCTAAATTGAAAACTTTAAATGGCATTATCTCGGATTCACTTTTTAAGTTATGCCGGTCTTCTCTCAAATGAGCGATATATAAAAGAATAACGTTATTGACTGACTGACTCGTACAACATCGTCCAGGCCAAACCGCTGGAGCTAGGAAGCTGAAATTTTGTATGTATATTCCTTCTTCACTAAGACGGCGTTTTATTTTTTTTTTTGAAATTCCTATGGATAGGGGCAAAATGGGGGAAAACTCACATTTGCCCAAGCCCCTTTGGCTAGGAGCCTGAAATTTTAAATATGTTTTCATTGGAGCTTGTGATAACTCACTGACAAGGTATATTTTAGAATTTTGGCAAGGGGCTTGGGGTTTAATGGGTAAAAGGTTTTCCCCTCAACGGCCTCGCTCAACCTAGGAAGTTGAAATTTGGTATGCGGGTTCCTTCTCCAGTGTAAACAGAAACTAAGGCGGGGTTTTTGGAAGAGTCTAGAGGTAGGGGCAAAAAAGGGGAAATTTTCCCCTCGACGGACTGCCAAAACTGCTAAACCTACACTCAGAAAAAAAAATAAGTAGAAAAATTTGTGAACGGTTTTCAATCCCACTCTACTACTAAAAACAAAATATTTTTCAAAACAGAAATTACCAAATTAAAACAAAATGATAAATTCGTTTATTTTTACAATTTTAAGCCTTTGGTTTTTTTTCAATTTTGTCTAAAACATTTTTTAAAAACAATAAATAAAAAAAAAATAAATTGATGCTCGATAAAAAAAAATAAATTTTAAATTATGTACTAATAATAATAATATTTAGTAATTTTTTTTTGTTGCTGATTTTTTTTAATTGCAAACAGATTTTAAATTCCCCTTTACAGAAAGTTTAGTAAAATTTAGTAGTGGCAGCTAATTTTTTCTACAAATTTCAGACATGTGTTGCTAAATATTGCAAAAAATAGCGCTTGGCTCAAATTAGCAAAATTTTCCATAATAACAGCAACATTTTCAGTTGTCTTTACAGACTTTTTTTGGTGAGTGTAGGAAGTTCAAATTTGGTATATAAGTTCCACCTAGAGCGTAGATATCCACTCAGGCGGGTTTTTTGAAGTTGAAATTTGGTATAAAGGTGCCACTTCGGCATAAACATCAGCTAAAAAGGATTTATTGAAAAATCCTACGGGTAGGGTCAAAAAAGCGGAAAATTCTACCCCTTAACGGCCACCAAAACAACTAGAGCTAGGAAGCTGAAATTTGGTATGTAGGTTCCTCCTCCGCCATAGACATGCTGTCAGACGGGAAAAAAGAATAAAGCTAAAATTTGAATTTGGTGTATAGGCTAACTTATTAATAAGGTACATTTCAGAATTGTGGGAGATGATAAAAATGGGGGTCTTCGGGTACTCCCCGGCGTTAGCTCGGCAAAATTTTTAAATTTGAAAAATAAACTACATACTACATATAAAGTATTTTTTCTAACGTTTTGTTAGTTAAATATTAAAGATTATTTAAAACTACTTTCGATTGTTTTTTCGATTAATTTAAGGTACATGTTTTCAAAGTAATAATATTGTAAAAGTACTATCAGAGGGAAAAAATTAAATCGGTGTTCCTGATAAAATATTTTTTATTTATTCAGACAAAAAGGGTTTGATTTTTTTTTACCAGAAACATACAAAAAATCGCCCACAAAACTTTTAATGTTTACATTTTCAAAATACTTATTTTATTATAATCTCGTTTTTGGTTTGCCCTTTTGTTTTATGTTATAGTTTTGTATTTAAAGATTTCATACTAAGGGTGAAATAATAAGCATTGAGTATGGGGTAAAAATATTGATAAGTTATTGTGGTTACATTTTCCTTGGGATAAATATTAAGTATTGCTTATTTTCCAATAGCTTAGTTAAAGTTAACTGCTCGAAAAAATTAAATGGGCGTTAACGATGGGTAACTAACCAATACTAAATATGGAAGTAAAACTTAACAATAATAACTTATGAATATGTTTACTATGTGTTAAGTACACCTTAGCTAAAAGTGTTAAAAAAGAAGAAAAACAAAAATAATTAACAAAATAAAATTTTTTGAAATTGGGAAAATTTCAAGATTTTAGTACACAAAAAATATTATACACTTGTCCACTTCGGTTTTTTAAGTATCACGGTCCCAAAATTACTACCTAAAGTTATTTATTCCCTTATTTGAACAAATAGTTTTTTGTCGAACGAAGAAACTAGTATTTCGTCAAAATAAAATACGCGAAACATTTCGCGTACAAAATTAAATAAAAAACAAATTATATATTTATGGAAATTTTGTAATATTGCATTAATTTAAAGGAATTTACCAAAAACAGTACATCAGAAATATAGTTGTCGTGCATCATTTTGTGTTATTAAATAAAATAATGTTAGACACGATTTTTTATTAAATATGGAGGGTTTCCCACGTAGTATTGCAATGAATAAAACATATTGTAATTGGTTAATAAATATTTTGAAATCCGCGAGTGCTTTCTTCTTAATTTTTAATATTAATGAATTGAATTCAAAAAAAATTTTATTTTACGTGCCCCAAAATTATACATACCAGAAATAATTCGTGGTCGGTTTGCTTTTAACTCCAAAATTTAAATTTGTAACCTTGTGAGTACAAGGATGCGTTTTTCCACATTCAATTCCTAATTTATCGATGATTATTTTAACAGAGATGCCTTTGGTGTGCATCAATTTTATTCAAGCTCACATGAAGTCAATTATCTACATTATCATAGAAATATACATTCGAATATTAAAAATTTTTCCACCATTTTATATCGTACAACAATTTTATGTTTAGGATATTGCGGTAAATTACGGAAACCCATATAGAAAATATAGAGATAATGAAAATTAAAGTTTGCATTCGCAATATCAACAATGTTGCCCCTATTCCTTAATGTCTAAAAACTCTCAGTGCTAAGATTCAGCAAATTTCTTTTTTATTTGGAGGTACCACAAAAAGTTAACTTTTAAGAATTAGTAATTTGTTGTTATACACATTTATACAAAAATTAGGGTTGACTTTAAATTGAAATACTTTTTAAACTCTACTGTATATTTAAAAAAATACGTAGTACAGTCTAAATTAATGTTGATATAAGGAATATGAGATTTTAATTTAAAAAAATTCTGTTAAAAAAAACTACTTTATGGTTAATATGGTTTTGCGTTAGCTCGCATTTTGGATTAAAAAAGTGCTTTGATAAAAACAACATCAAAAAATCAACAGATACATAGTTTACAAATTTTCATCTCCATAAACATATTTTTGCACTATCATAAACATTAAGAAAGAAACCCCTATCATATTATTAAGTGTAATTAAATTACTTAAAGAAGTTTTTTGTGTGCATAAGAGGCTTATAAAAATTTTAAATATGCAGATAAAAAGATTTTAAAAATGGATTTATAATCAGTGAGTTGAAATCCACTGAACTTACAAGCCGCCATAAAAATATCTTATTATTTATTTTTAGTAGTTAGTCCATATTACATTCATAACAAATTGCTGGAAAACCGATATTTTCTTTTATTTATTTATTTATTTGAACTATTCCATATACAAGACTAAAAGTCTAATTTTGCAGTAAGGAACTGTGTATATGAAAGATTTGAAGAACATCAAATAATTAATAACTTAATAACTAATTTCACAAAGATATAAACATTAAACGTTAAACTTTAAACATTGTACAAATCACAAACACAAAAAAAAGTTAAAATTAAAATAGTGAGGTTTTTATTTCATAGCTGATCTTTTTAATACTTATATGTAAAAAAATGTATTTTTAACCTGGTTCGATATTAGATCTCGATATATTGATTTAATCAGCAACAAAATTTAAAATTTAATTTAGCAAACGATTAACGAGACAACAGAATAAAAATGTTTTCTTTGAATTTTCGTTCGTTACTTAAAAGTTTAATACTATAACAAATAGAGTTGTAGAGAGATATTGCTAAGATATAAAAATGAGATTTAGATATTTAACTTTTATATCCAAGAGATCTTATTATTTTACCCCTGATATCCCAGAAGGAAAGCTTTCTGTATGAAGAAAGATTAAATCTCTTATGTTGGGTAAATTATGAAAAGAAATTCCGTATAACTTTAATAAAAACATCGATACTCTTGGACGTCTATGCTGATCATACACGTAACAAATGATATTATCATTCGCTATGTTAATTTTATATCACAACTAAAATAACGAAAATGAGAAAAAAGTTTTTTAACTAATTCTTCAGTCTAAAATTAATGTCATTGAGATGAGAGAAAACGTTTGCCGTTAAAAATAATTTTCTTCAAAACCGTAATATTTAATATAAGTTCTCATTATATTTATTTAATATAAGCCCTTATTATATTTATAAGAATCAAAGAACGGTCGCAGAACAAATTAGCATCGTTTCCAATTTATGTCTTACAACCGGTTGTTTTTGCATGTAGTTTGACCCATTAGCAATATGTTGGTTTTATCTAAACTAGAACAGGTTCTACAACCAGTTATAGAACAGGTGCTGAGACAGTGATTTCTCTCATTTTGACTCCTAAAAATTAGTTCTAGAACATGTTCCATAAAACTGGTGTATATTTTTACTGGGATTTGTATTTAAATGTACTCAGGAATGCTAACTTAGCACTTTTAAAAAATCATTTTGTTTTGTTAAAACCCTTTATTTTATTTAAGTGTAAATACTTTATATATATCTTAAGTTTTTTATGCGCCATTTTCTTCAAAATTAGTTTTTAAAAAAATCTTTACCGTTTGCTTCCACATATTAGTACATACACCCAGAAAACAGTATCAGTTGTGTCCACCAAATTTGTTGCCAATCGAATTATGGCGGTTACGACAACTGTCTTCATATTAAATTATATTTTAAGTTGTAAAAGCTAATATTCAGTTGTACAATTTAATATTTATATTCCACATAAATATTATAACGTTCCACGCAATTTTATTTAAAAAAGATATTTATTTCTAATTATTTCCGGTATCGAACCTGGGCAATCAGGTTCATAGTTCACACTCTCACAACTAATTTAAATTTTCTTTGATATATTTAAATATTTAAACATTTCAGTGTTTTATTTTAATTAAAAAAAAATATTTATTTTATGTTTGCCTTTTTCGGGATTTTAACTCGGAAATTGTGAGTACTGAGCTACCTACTACACCACAAACACTTATGAATTTTTATGACTAATTTTGAATTAAAACAATTTGTTAGGAAAACAAATATTAGTATAAAATTTGTCTATCAATACCAATCATTAGTGGCGTCTATAATCAATACAATCCACAATTCGGTTCCTTCTACTAAAACCCTAATTAAATGATATATTCGATCGGAATAACCGTACTTGTACTAACCACTTTTGCATATCGACAATTTTTTAATAAATTTGATAGATTGTACCAGATAAATAATATATTCACAAAATTTCTGGTTTCTTTTCCATTTTTTTTTTTAATTCCAATACAACTTTTTGCATTATTAATGGATTTTTAGTTATCCCAAAATAAAATTAAATCCTCACAAATAAATGTTAACGGTTTTGATCGAATTGCAACCAATCTTTTCTCTGTGTGTACTACTAAAGTTGACATCATTGAGTATTTTATGTCATATTGTATTAAGTAGATTAAACACTCACACTACATACAGTTATATACTTACACATAGTAAAGGTCATTAAATACATTCTTTACATGAAAATGATTGAAATGTTTATGCATACATATTGTATGCATAATAATACTACAACTCATGCTTGTTGGAGTATTTTTTTATTTATGAGTGAGTATAATATTATATGACATCACTTCAATTTCCTTAGTAACACGAGTATATTAACGACAAAGTAGCAGTTGTCTGTAGTATATATGAATGTAGTTATGTGTACTTGCAAAGAGAAAACATATTAATTGCGACAACAAAATTTTTTGCCAACTAAATGGTTTAGTTGCTGAAACCGGATTTGTTGGTTTTCGCAATCAAATGTATTCCTGGGTTAATGAAAATATAGTGTTAAAACCTAATTTTGTTGTAATAACCGAATTTCTGTTGCCACAAACAAATATATCGGTGTCTCCAACTAAAAAATTTTGTTGACAAGAAATTCGCTTGTCACAATGAATCTGTATGCTCTGTGTGTAATTACAGTAAAAGTAATGAATCATACATACATCTAATATGAAAATAGTTAATGTTGCCATAATTTAAATTTGTATGCGTTTAGTATATGTATGCTTGTAAGTATGTTATATGAGTAAAAAATTAAAATAAGTGCTTATCAAAATGTCGTAAATGTACTTACAACAATTTAAAAAGAGTCTTATTATATAAAATGGAAAAATTGTCAGCATATTATAATGATGTAAATAAAAGTTTGTACTCGTATTGTAGTTACGATATAAAATTGATAATTAAATAAAATGATTTTTTATAAGTTATTTATCCATTAAAAAGTAAACAGGCTGCAGGATATCCTATACTGAATAAGCATAGGTTTAAATTTATGATCTACAACCGATTATTCTATAAGCAAAAAGTTCATTTTCTCTAAGCTAGAGCAGGTTGCAATAGAACCGGTTCTATAAACAGATGTAGAATTGGTTTAAGCACAGTGAATCCTTATATTTTCACTGAGAGAAATCAGTTTTAGGACCCGTTACATGGAACCTGTTTTAGAAAAACAGGATACCGTGCTAAATGAACTACCTTTGATTACTTTAGCAAAATTATATTGGAATTTTTTTTGGAAGATCCTGCGAATACTCCTAAAGGTCCTGTGCATTTCCTTGAAAGTCCTGCGAGTATCTTTGAAGGTCCTACAGTCATCCTTTAAGGTTCTGTGGATATCGTTGAGGTTTTTTGAATATCCTTGAGGTTCTGTAAATATCCTTTAAGTGCTGATGTCACATCTTATACGCCTTTTGATTGTCCTTCAACAAGATTTCAACCAGGAGGTGTGCCGTACATAGGTAAGCTCTTTCGACAATCCTACGGACAACCCATGATTATCTTTTTATCCTTACGTGGCCCTAGAGTATCCCAGAATATTTTGCCTGTATCCTTGAACGAGAATCCACCAGCAAGAGCGCCGAATATGGGTAACCTCATTTGGCATCCCGTAAGAATTCTTATATCTTTTTAATTCATTTAATTTTTACGTTCAGCCAGAATGTGTGTCGTAGGAATACCATATCCTCATGTGTTCTTAAGAAAGTACGAACCATCATAGGAGCATCCTGGGAAGTGGGTTCAACAAGAAAGTGTGTGTCTCATACTTTGAATCTTCTCAGGTAAGCCAGATATCGAACAAGACATCCGGCAACCTGGAACCTAATCTCCAGCAGAAAGAGCCCCGTACACTAATCGCACCCTGTACCACGGGTAACCCAAAAAGGCCCTAGAAGCAGCACTGCACATTTTCCCTGGTTAGGGGCGTACATCCTTTTCGTCCCTTCGCACACTCACTATTTCTCTTGTTATATCTTTGTGATTAGATTATAAGTCAACGAAAGAAATAAGTTTTATAACGATTAACAAAAACTCTTCCTTTTACTCTCTGTCACTGAATTTGTATAAATTTCTATGACGATTCCTAACCCTGCGAGTTTACCCTTAGCTAACGGAAGGAAACTCATGATATCAGTACATTAGCATAGGTTAACCTTATTTAGAACGCAGGAAGCTCGACTTTGTGGAGCCGATAATAAATAGCATACCGTGTGCTTTCTGACGTTTTTAGGTATCTAGGAGTTACTCTGAATAGAATCCTTACTTAGAACCAACAAATGGCTTTAGAGGCTTTTTGGTACGACTTGAGGTCTAAGGCCCGGAATAGTTTACTGGTCTTTTAACACCATCGTGGGACGGTTGCTCACTTATGCTGCTCTGGTATGGTGGCCCAAGGTGGAGCAAATCTAGGCAAAAGGGGTGCTTAACAGGATCTATCGATTAGCCTGTGTGGACATAACTGGTGCGAAAAAGACGTATACGGCTAACGTCTTTGGTGAAATACTTAATATACCCCCACTATATATCTCGGCAACTAAGGACGTCTGTATAGGTGCTCTGCGCGTCTGAGAGTTTGATAATATCAAGGCATGTGACCTGAGGGTCACATGAGGATAGTGGGGTTGTTCACTAATCAGGATTACGGAAAATATTTCACCAAGCAGATTTTTACCAGGAATCACGATGAGATCATCTTCCAGAGGGACATATAAACCAACAAATCTTTTGGACTAGGTTCCCACATGTGTATCACTGACGACTCGAAACATATCAATGTGAATACAGGAGCTGGGGTCTATGCAAGCAATTTCTGATGAGCAAGTCCAAAAAAAAAACTAAAAATACTTTTGAACTGATTTTAGCACCGATTGTGAAACATGTGCTTGTAAATAAACTAAAGTTGTGGCAACCGAAATAAGATTACCACAACCGAAATCAGGTTACGATAACCACATTGAGGTTGTGCAGCCTAATCCGAACCGAATTTTTTGAGAGTGTATGTCAAAACATTAACTCTTTGATAGTAATCCAACCAGCCCGTAAGAATATGCTGGATAAATTACAAAATATGCCCCACTGTGCAGTATATACCCCTTTAAGTTTTTTGTTTAAATATTTATGAAATATCCCACGTTCATAAGAAAAATTTATTCACCCGTTCGTTGAAACTACATATCATGAAATGTTATTTTAAATGTTAAAGAAATACTTTCCTTACATGAATAAATATCAATCTTTAAATCATGTAAAATACACGCACATGTAGATGCTTAGTTTTGTATTGAGTGATTTTATATCTTTACATTAAGGAATGTGCTTTATATTTCACTTAAGCTTGTCAAATAAAATTCTTAAATAATAGATAAAATAGATTTGCAAACTAAGTATACAAAATAGTTTTCTATGTATTGTAATGATTGAATTTTCTGTACTTCATTAAATATTTTTCTACCAGAAACCTTTTTTTCCTATACCCTACACCATATTATAGTACATAGTATTCTAAGTTAGTATCCGAAAACAAAAATATAATATTGCCGTATTATTATTGTTATTATTATTAATATTATTATTTGCAGAAACAATATAAATTCAGAAGAATATCTTCTGCGATTGACATTTTATTATCTCTGTAGTTACTTAATATTTCTCAGGAAACAATTTAGTTCTCTGACTGCATTGAAATTTTTAATGAGATATAGTAAGTAGTATAGGTTAACAATATCAGTCAGTTAGTCTGTAATTCTTAAGTTTTGGCAACTTGTTTATTATAATTGTTTATGTTTCGTATTGCTATTGAATACTAAAAGAATGAAAAAAGGGTTGCTAAACTTTTTAGTTGTTATTGTTGTTGAAAAGAAAAACGTGTTAACCTCAATTATTGGATTTTTGCCACTATTACATACACCTATAACTTACACTCAAATCCATACCCAATGAACAATTTTTACAATGCACTGGATACTCGTGTTACAAAGAATTGATGGATGAATACATAATGTAGTTATTTTGTATCATAACAAAGGCTCCACAGATCTTTGATATCATTAAGTTTTTCCCACATGCATTTATATTTGTAATGTTTACTTTTAGTTACACATAACTAATTTAGCATACAAAATATATGTTGTATGTATAAGTGGTCACTATCGTTGGCAAGCAGTACCTTTTCATTATAAAGGTAGTTGTCTATCACGCTCTGATCAATACCGATACTACTGCGGTTGCAATAGTGACATGTGTCTTCAAATATCATGAGGTTTATTTCATAATATTACCTGTTAAAGTTTGTTATATTTGCAAAAAACCGTTATAAATCTGAGTTTCGGTAATTAAGTGTTATTATTTGTATGAAAAAATAAATCACGTTGTTATTCTGGGCCGACATTTATGCAATTAAAGTCGGACCAGCGATGTCCATTTGCCTGTCTGTCCGTCTGTCAGTCGAATTGGCGATCACGGCACGGGGGTCGCTCATTTTTACCGAAATAAACTAACATCCTTCCGGAGTGTTAAATGGTATTAAAAATGAGCAAAATCGGCCCAGTAGTTTGAAGGTTGTGAGTGAAAATTTGAAGGTATCTCTAAATATTTTGATGCAAGCTTTGTTAAATAAACCATGAACAGTTTGAAAATATGTTACTGGAATGCTAACGGCATATGCCAACATAAAGAAGAGCTCGAGTATTTTCTCAGAAATCAGCAAATTAACGTAATGCTTATTTCTGAGACCCATTTAACCCTGAGAAGTTCATTTTCAATTCGCGGCTACACAATGTATGATACTAAGGACCCAAGAGGCAGGTCATGTGGAGGATCAGCTATTCTCATTAAATCTAGATTAAAACATTTTCTTATGTGTGATCTTTGCGAAAATTATCTTCAGGCCACTACTATATGTTTTGAAGAATTCGATAAGGACTTAGTGATTTCGTCAATTTATTCTCCCCCCAGATTCTCCATAACGGAGGATCAGTACACAGTCTTTTTCGAATCATTAGGACCGCGTTTTCTGGCAGCTGGAGACTATAATGCCAAGCATACATTCTGGGGGTCACGGCTTGTTACCCTTAAGGGCCGTGTTTTGTTTAATACAATTTCTTAGCTGGGTATGGATGTGATTTCTAGTGGAGAACCCACGTACTGGCCAACGGATCGTCGAAAGATACCCGATCTGATAGACTTTGGAATAACAATGTCTATTGCGAGAGAATTGGTCCATGTAGAACCATTATTGGATCTCTCATCTGATCACACACCTACAGTTGTTACTATTTTGAACCCCCGAGGAATTGTACCCCCCTCTGGTGACTTAGCACTGACAGGCAAAACAACAGATTGGTTGAAGTATAAAAAATTTATCAGTACACATTGCTCGGAAAACATACCGCTAAGAACACCGGAAGATATCGACCTCTCGATTAAAAATTTTGAACTAAATCTCTAACTTGCTGCTCAACTTGCTACCAAATCCCCCCGACACAACGGACAAAATATTATTTTGTCTGCCGATGTCGAACGACTCTTAAATGAAAAAAGAAGAGCTCGAAGAGAGTGGCAACAGCACAGATCTCCTCAACTTAAGGAACGGTTGAAAGAATGCACTAAAAAATTAAGAAAGCTACTTGAACATAAGAGAACTGCTTCATTAAACAGATATCTTGAAAATTTAGATCCAACATCAAGAACTGATTACTCATTATGGCGTGCAACGAAAAATTTAAAAAGACCTGTCTTATGTAAGCCTCCTTTGAGAAAATCAGACGGAGGTTGGGCTAGAAATGATACTGAAAAAGGATATCTGTTTGTAGAACATTTAAGAAAAGTATTCACGCCAAATATAACAAGTTCTGTAACAGAGTTGCCACCGATTTTACCCCAGCACCGAACAGCTACCCGATTAACGTTTGAGATGAAAGAGGTCGAAAAGGCTATTTTTGAACTAAACCCCAAAAAAGCTCCTGGTATCGATGGAATCGGTAACAGGATGCTCTTGGAGTTACCCCGTATAGCATTAAAGATAATTCTCTTTATTTTTAATGCTATTATACGCCTTGAATACTATCCCCCAGAATGGAAAGTTTCACTCGTTAAAATGATACCCAAGCCAGGCAAAGATCACACAAAAGTGGAATCGTATAGGCCTATAAGCCTATTATCCAATTTGTCAAAGCTGTTCGAGAAAATCCTAATGGAAAAGATAACTGTTTATGTGGAACAAAACAACTGTATTCCATCACACCAATTTAGCTTCAGGAGAAAACACAGCACCATTGAGCAAGCCCACAGGCTAGTTACTGTTGTCAGAAAAACGTTCGAGGAGAAAAAATACTGCTCTGCCCTTTTTATCGATGTTTCACAGGCTTTCGATATGGTTTGGCATGAAGGTCTACTGTTTAAAATAAAACTTTTGTTACCAACAAATACTCACAAGCTACTCAAAAGCTATATAACAAATCGAAAATTCACTCTTGCTGAAAAAAGTTTTGTCAGCTCTCCTCAAGATATACAAGCCGGAGTTCCACAAGGTAGCATTTTGGGTCCTCTGTTATATATCATTTATACTTCAGACATGCCATTAGATATTAATACCCACACATCGACTTTCGCTGACGATACTGCAATCTTAAGCGTCCACGATGACTCAAAAATAGCGTCTAGAATGTTACAGGCTCACATTTCACAATTGGAAGCTTTTTTTTTTTAATTTTTAATAATAATAATAATATTATTATTATTATTATTTATTTATTTATTAACAAAATTCAAAAAATTTTTACAATTCATTTAAAGTGAAACCTCGCGAAACCATTAAGGTTTGTCCGCAGGTTAAGAGTAAACTTAAAGTAAGCTAAAAGTAATTTTTTTTTTTGAACTTAGGAAGATTAAATTTATGATTTAAATAGTAATAAAGAACGGAATGATTTATTTTTAACTAATGTTTGTACTAGAAAAGTATTCATTGCTGAGATATAAAAAAGTTTTTTAATGTCTTGTTTCGTGTATTTTTGTTGTGGGATTTTTCAATGACATCAATAGGTATTTCGTTGAAAATATATGGCAGCATTACGGATAGGGTGCTTTTTCCATATTCACTAGTAAACTTTGGAACTTGATATCTTCCTTCGACATTTCTTCTAGTTTGGTAGTTGTGGTCTATTCTCTTTAGAAATCTGGTATCATTATAAAACTCAATGGCAAGGGTGGTTTTGTATATACTTTTAACGTTTAAAATGTAAAGATCTTTTGTTATGCTGTTGTTTACGTTGGTTGAATTAGTTGAGGTGTGGTTTTGTGGTCTATTATCATCTGTATATGGAGCACGCTGATTAAATGATCTTAGAGTTTTCAGCAGTTGATTTTGTATTTTTTGAAGAATCGTACAATGTGTTGAGTTTCCCCAGGCTGTTATGCCATGACGAATATGCGATTCAGCTAACGAGAAATAAACTTGCCTTAAAACCATGTTGGTCGAACAATAGCTTAGGTGGTGGAGCATGTACGCGGCTTTTCTTAATTTTTTGGGAACTTCTTCTATGTGTCTTTTCCATTTAAAGTTTTGATCAACGTATACGCCAAGATACTTGTATACATTGACAACTTCAATCGTGGTTGAGCAATGGTCATGAGTATTATTGACAACCATCAATTTATTACTATGCAGACATTCGTTGCTATGGAATGTAAGCTTGATGTCCACGAATCTAAAATGAGGTGATTTTATGTGCTAAATTTCTGTGTGCAACTACGATGGCCGTGTCGTCTGCGTAAGCATATGTTTTGCTCATTGTGAGACTATTTATTAGTTCATTTGTGTAGATGATGTAGAGTATAGGACCTAATTTTGAACCTTGAGGTACGCCATAATCCAGATTCGTTGCAGCACTCAAATTATTCGATATGTTTACGTAGAATTTTCTGAGTGTAAGGTAATTTTCAAATAATTTCAAACATTTTCCCCTAATTCCAATTCTATCTAGCATCAATAGAAGTTTCATGTGAGACAGCGTATCGAATGCTTTACTGAAGTCAATGAATAATGTTAAGCAGTGGTGTTTTTTACTTAATTGTTCGTTTATATACGTTGAGAAATTACCAAGAAGTTTGTTGATGTTTTTTCCTTTTTGGAATCCGAATTGGTTTGAGTTTATGACTTTGTATTTGCTTGTGTAATCGACTAATCTTTCACATATAACTTCTTCCATGATTTTTTCAATTACAGGCAGTATTGCAATTGGCCGATAATTATTGAAGTCCGTTTTTATACCATTTTTATATATTGGCCGCACGTAGGCAATTTTTAGAGCTTCTGGTATTACTGAGGTGTCGATGATTTGATTGATTAATTTGGTTATAATTGATGTCATTATTTCAGCATTATTTTTCAAATCTATTGGCCTGATTCCATCAAATCCAGCACTTTTTTTAACGTTCAAAGTTTTTAAGATATTAAAAATTTCCTCAATAGAAGTGTAATGAAAGTATAATGAGTTTTTTAATGTTGTAGAAGAGTGATTAAATGTTTTTATATGTCATTTGTGTATTATGCTTTCAACGTTTTGTTTAAAGTTATACGCGAATTTATTACATTATTCATTTAAAGTTATTTTATTGAAATTTTTCAATATAACTTCATCTATATTATAAGTGTTTTTCCCGATTAATTCATTTATTATTTTCCACGTTTCGCGAATATTATTTCTGTTTTCAAAAAATTTGCTTTTATAATAGTAGTTTTTAGCATAATTTAGCTTTTTATTTAATATATTTCTGTATTTTTTGTATTCTTCTTCACTTTTCTTATTTGTACGATTTAGACGCCATTTTTTATAAAGTTTATCCCTTGTTTCACAATTTTTAATTAAACTTTCGTTCATCCACGGGTTTGGTGTGCGATTTTTCCTTTTCTGGGTAATGCTTTTAGAATTCTCGTATATATCATAGAATTTTTCATTTATTGCATTATACATTTCATTAGGGTTAGAAATACTTTCTATTGCGTGCCAGTTGGTTGTACGTATCTGTTTGTTTACTTTGTGATTGTTAATTTTTTTTGTTGGGTATGGTTTGTTATTATATTACTAGTAGCTTTATTTTGAAAGAGACAACAAAAGAGACTATAATGATCTGATACGTTTGTTTTGATTATCAATGCATGTGGGTGTGTGTTTGTATATTTAATTCTAATGAAGAGATGATCTATGCATGTGTGTGTGTGTTTTTTTTAT
Source organism: Eustalomyia histrio (assembly GCA_949748255.1). Classification (NCBI taxonomy): domain Eukaryota; kingdom Metazoa; phylum Arthropoda; class Insecta; order Diptera; family Anthomyiidae; genus Eustalomyia; species Eustalomyia histrio. The sequence continues at coordinate 99,450,954 of OX456525.1, forward strand.
GTCTTCTCTTGTACTTTTATTGATCATGCATTGCATACCATTGGATAAGTGGAGAATTGAGGTGAATGAACAGAAATGTATCCACATTACTTTCACACTGAGAAAAGAGACGTGTCCACCCATTAAAATTAATAATCTGAATATACCCCAACACACATGTGTGAAATATCTCGGTATTCACCTTGACCGTCGACTCACGTGGAAAAATCATATAGATGCGAAAATAACTCAGATGAGGCTAACAACTGCTCAACTCGCTTGGCTTACTGGCAAAAACTCTAAACTAGGCCTGGACTGCAAATTACTCATTTAGAATTCGATCATGAAACCCATATGGTGCTACGGAATTCAGCTCTGGGGTACTGCCTCTGCGTCCAATATAGGGAGAATTCAGAGAATGCAAAATAAATTCTTGAGGACGATCACGAACGCACCCTGGTATGTTGGGAATTACAACATACATAAAGACCTGAATGTACCCCTGGTCAAAGATGAAATTATTAGACACTGTCAACGCTATTTAACAAAACTGGAAACACACCCCAACATACTAGCCCGTAACTTAACTGATAATCACGGCGGATCTGGTCCGCTAATAATAAGGGGAAATAATGGTCCCAGTTGAACCACATAACATTAGTCTGGCACTGGCTCGACTCAACAATTAATATTTAGTTTTAAGATTTGGATAATTATTGTTAGTTCACAGTTTTTAAAAGTGAAGATTCAATAAATAATATAAAATATGGAAAAAAAAAAATCTCTAAATCTTCTATTCAAATTGGTAAATAAAATGTTATCTCTTATTTTTTGATCAGTCGTTTAGAAGTGAATAATAATTTATATTCAGCTCAAATATTTTTCACCTTACATGTATTTTTCACCTCGAAATTTTTGTCCACCACTAAAATTGTTTTCACCTCCATAATTTAACTTATAAAGTTTTTTACATTATTATTTGTAGAAGACTGGGATGATAAAGTTTGTACTTAAGTAATTTTGTGGTACTATTAAAGCCTTAAAAGTACCATGATACTCCTTTTACTAATTTGGTACCATTTACTAATATTCGTTTTGATGTTTTATAGCATTTTTGTGATATAAATTAATTATATAAATTGCTGGTTGAATATCGCAGCGTATGTGGCTAAAGTAACGTCTGAAGTTGTTGGCATGTCCGCTGTATATATTGTTAAAACACCACAATTTTTACTTAAAAGTTCATTTAAATTAATACAAATCAATAATACAAATGTCTTTAAGGATAGGAGACAACTAATGCTATTAGGCAACAAGAAAATGTTTCCCCAAATTTTTCACTAGTAAAATTGCTGACTGGATCATCTAATTTTCTATATGACCATATAAATTTTTTGGACTAGTTTCATTCTTCTTCTATTTGTTTGTGAAAACAGATCTGGGATACCTCTCACCTGACTCTGGGTAGAACTTTTCCAAGACAGAAATATTTTTCGGTATTTTTCTACCCATTCTTCAATTAAATGCCTATCTGACATGTATAATGTATTACCAGTGATTTCATCAATCATTGTTTCTTAGGAGGTGGAAAGATTCGGCACAGCCGAGTTTACTTGTTTTAATTTATATTCCTAAAAAAATTGCATTATGCACCTAAATAACTAACTACCGTTCTCCTTAATATACCGAATTAGGTTTTTTACTTATACTTTTTTTCCTTTTTTTAATTTTTCAATTTTGAGCTTTAAAGTAGTAGCTTTTTCCTAAAATTTTTTAGCTTTAAATTGCTTTTTTCACATATTTTACCGCAAACTGCTTTAAAAAAAAATAATACAAATATTTTTCTTTTTGTCAATTAAGTTTCGGCGGTTACCGCAACTTCATTTATATTATATTATCTTTTCAGTCAGGATAGCCAATATTTAGTTGTCTTATTTAATATTAAATTAAAAATAAAAAATATTAAATTCAAATCCCGGATTTTTTATCAGAAAAAAAACTTTCATCCACAATTTAGTTGATTTTATTGAAACCAAAATACAATGACATATTTGATAAGATAAATTTATTTGTAGTCATCATTTTCGAATATTGGTTATTATACCCTTCACCACAGGTGGTGAAAAAGGGTATTTACAAGTTTGTCATTCCGTTTCTAATTTCTTCAATTTTGACCTTAGACCCTATAAAGTATATATATTTTGGATTATTATGAAGAGCGAAGTTAATTTAGCGATGTCCGTCTGTCCGTCTGTGTGTTGAAATGGGTTTTCCGAAGACCCCAGACATGATGAGGACTTGATTCTTATATATTTCTGTCACATGTGATCCATTTCTGTTTGCTATTGAAATTCAGCCAGATTGGTTGATAAATGGCTGAGATATGAGCAAAACATCACGAATACCTCTAATTTTTTCCGTAAAATCCCTTTATTTAATATGTATCTTGAATTTTACGCATAAAAAACACATCCATTTGTTGAACTTCTTTTCTTTCACCTCACACAACAAATACATATAAAGATTTACCATTTATAAGCCAAACAAATCTGTTTTTAACGAAAACAGTTTATTTGCTTTTATTAACGATGATCGCGTATGTCTTTCAATGGCTCAGTAATCTAAGCGCTTTCTCACAAATAGTTTTTTTCTTTTATTCGCGTGATCGATCTCCGTCTATTCAATTTTTTTTTTTTTGTACAATTTTTTTCTCTTTATATTTTCCTAAGACTTTCTTTTTGTTTTTTTTTTTAACATAACATATACGTACAGCACAGTTAACTTAACGATGTCGTTCAGTTTTTCTGTATATTTGCAGAACAGAAAGAGGAAAAGTTCCCAAATAAGGTACAAGCATCTTGGTTATCAATACACAACATCTGACCAAATGTGGGAGGGATCCGTGGTCGTGGCACAAAATAGATTAATTTATCTCTTAAGAACGGTAAGATAGTAATTACACACTCCATAATTGGGCTAAAAACATCAAAATATTTAAAAAAAAAACTAAAATTTTAGACCTGTAATATGACCTATGGATACATCTTATATAAAGTTATAACCAAAACATACATTTTTTTTATAACTATTTTCGGGAACCATAAATCTTCCCTAGTCCAAGTATTATCACCAAACTAAATGGTTAATTTCCTCTTAAAGACGTCTGTATATATTTCTGTCCATTCCATATATGTCCATATATAAACTTCAGTTTTTTCAAACCATGGTGAAGGGTATATAAGATTCGACATAGCCGAATTTAGTGTTCTTACTTGTTTTTAATAGATTACACTAATTTTCTAGTATATTCACTTCATAAGTGGTTGCTTATATTGTACAATACAAAATTACTGAATTATTTTTTTAGCTTTTTTTTCTTGCTTTTAATGTCTAATACTTATACCTAATATTTTGCTTTATTCTTTAATCATAGGTAAATAAAATAAACTTCAAAGAAATAAATACATTTTAATGGTATTTTTTTTATCGAATTTCAAGCAATCTTTTTGATAATTAACACATATAAAAGCGTAAACGTGGTAATGTGCTTTTGCCAGCGGATATAATCAATATTATGTGTTGACATTATAAGTGACACTAGTAATTTTAAGAGATCAAACAGACAACTTTTAAGTGTTAGAATAGAATTATTTAATACAATAAAATTGATTCCCACTTTATTGGCTTATAATCGAATTTGTGGTTTTAACGCATTTTTGGTTACATTTATCTAACCTAAATTTAAGAAAAAAAGTTTTAATACTATAGTTTTATTTGCAATTTTATTTGGTAAAATTATAGGATTTCGGGTGCTTCCTCGGAACAAATATATTGTCAACAACATAGTTATTGGTAGGGTTTCTAAATAATTTGATCATAGCGGGCTGCGAATTAATGAATTTCTGTCTAACATGCTATCTTAACAGAATCCAATTAATTATTGCAAGAACAGATTTGTTGTTGTAAATTAATTTTTTTAATACTTTTGTAATTACCGTTTTTTATATACTTTAAACTTCCGAACTTGTATTGAAATAAATGATTGCTTTTCTATTTGTAGAAACGCGTTCCACAAAATTTATTTTAAAAATAAAAAGTGTTTTTATCCTTTAGGCTAAACTATATGAAGTTTTTCCTGGTAATGTTTTCAACTAAAACATTTTTTTGGTTTGAAATTGGAATTAAATGCCCTAAAAGCTCACAAAACTTCCTTAAGAGATTGTGAAAATAATTTGTTGCAGGCTGGTTCCTACCCGGATTTCATTCTTGCCTAAGGAAATCATCAGGGGATGATGATTTTGGAATTTTCAGAGATATTTCTTATATTAAATTACAAACTTAATGAGAATTCCTTGTTCCCGCATGTGAGTGTTATTCCAATTCTCAAATATCAAAGAAAAAACAACAAAGAAATATTATTACAATTCGCTCTGTCATCTTCCAACATACAACAAATTATTTTCACAATTTGTTAAATAAATTTTGTGGGATTATAGCACATTTAATAACTTTAATTAGCATTTTTCCCGCCACAACAAAAATAAATTGTGTCTTTTAATTTTAATCAATAAGAAAAATATATTTATATAAAAAAATGCTTATGTGTTTATAACGATACAGTTTTGGTAATTCCGAACAATTTATTTTCTGTGTGAAATAATATAAATAAAATAGAGAATTGACTTTGCTAAGGTATTTCTTTACATAATATCAGATCCGATGATTTGCTCTATAAATATCAATTTTGGAACAATTAAAATCTGTACCTTTAATACCCATGTCGAATTAATGTTGCATTGGCTAGACATCTATATATAGCGGTAACATAAATAATATGCCTTAGGTCTGATAAACTAAAACTATATTTAGTAGACAAATTTAGTAGCCGCTACAAAATTTCAGTAAACTTATTGTGAAGTAGAATTTTGAATCGGTTTGCTAAAATCAGTAATAAAAATAACAAAAATAATATTAGTACAATGAAATCAGTTTGAAAAAATTGCATGCGCTACTAAATTATTCTCTCATGAAAGCTCTCTCATACCCAATTCTTGTTACGAGAAACGCTTTTTGGTAAGATTGGGCTCCCGCAGTAACCCGCGGTAACGTACGTCGAACACGCCTAATTTCTTTTGAAATTGAAATTTATGTTTTTTTTTGCCTAGCAACATTTTAAATTTATATGATATACATTTTTTTCAAAAAATTTTTTAGACAAAAATAAACATAGTAAAAATATGGTCGAATTTATTATTTTGTTTTAATATGCTAATTTTTGTATTGCAAAATATTTTTGAGTCAAATTTTTGGATTCAAGGTCAAATTTTAATTGATTTTTAGAACTTTTTAGTGCTATTTTAAGTGGATGTCCTATTTTTGGATATGTGTCGGTTGTGAAAAGTATCTTCACTTCCGATCTTTTTTTCAACCTATGTAGCAGTTTAAGGTAATTTTAGTTTGTACACTCACAATATATTTTCCTTTATCGACTGTAGTTTATTTAAAAAGTAATTCGTCGAATTTGTTTTCAAATATAGAATCAATTGAAATTCATAGAAATATATTTTTTAACTATTTGCACAAGTCATTCAAAAAACAAACTTTTAAAATTTACAGACATTCAGTAAGAGTTGATATTTTATGTTAAATGTAAAATTTTAACTTTTCTGTTTCTAAAAATAGAAATTCATATAATTATTTTTTGGTTTTTTACCAAAATAGTTTGTTTATATACAAAACTACTTAAATAAAAATTCCAAAAAATTATTCAAATATATTACACACATAGAAAATAAAAGTATATTCAAATATAAAAATGTCAATTTAACAAACCACAATAATCGTTTTTTTTTTCTACGTTTTGTCAGTTAATAATTGATGGTTATTTTAAACGATTTTCGATTGTTTTTACTACAACAAAATAAGCTTAATATAATGAAAATCTGTAGACCTCTTTTTGAATGTATTAATCGGAAATACATTCAAAAAGAGGTCTACAGATTGTCTACAAATGTATTTTAGATAGTTTTTATCGAAATAATATTGTGAGTGTATTTATAAGTTTTAATTATTAGAAATAACTTATCCTTCAATGTTCACTTTTATAATATTAGAATCTTTTTTGTTTATTATAGCGAATTGGTTTACAAAAATTTGTAAATATTCTGTAATTTGTAAAATGTAAATAGCAAAAACATTTACTAAATACTAATAAAATAGTAATTTGGGATTGAAAACCGTTTACAAAATTTTCTACAAAATTTTTTTTGATTGTATACTTTTTTCCATGATTTATTTTACTCAGTACAAGAATATCTTATTGGTAACCAGTGATTTCAATATTACAAGTAACTACTTATTTCAGTACTTTTTTAGTAAAAACTTATTTATGTCTAATATTGTAAGCTTTGGATAACCAGTTAACATACCTCCATTGACACCCCCATGTTAAAATACTGTGATATATGATCAAAGTGTAAGTACTTACAATTGGTAATTGTAAGTTGTGCTTGGTACATTTGTAAAGGGTGTCCCAAGAAGAACGCAATTTTTAAATTTTAAATAAAACACAGATATTTAAAAAAAATCGTGAAACTTTATTATATCGTAAAGTAGACAGAATGAGGTTATGTATGGAACAATATATCGTGCAGATGGCCGCCGCGGCTTTGCTGGCATGCACGCGATCTTTTAATGAAATTTTCAATGACCGTTTTGCATGAATGCTGCGGTATTTCATTAATGCAGCGTCCAATTTCCTCTTTTAAGGCTTGAGTCGTCGTCGGCTTATTCGCGTAAACCATCGACTTCAAAAAACCCAAAGAAAAATATCTAATGGTGTTAAATCGCACGATCTAGGCGGCCAATTCTGATCTCCAAAACGCGAAATAACACGACCGGGAAATGACTGATGCAGCAATTGAATTGTTTCTCTGGCTGTATGACATGTGGCACCGTCTTGTTGGAACCACATGCCCTCCACATTAATTTCTTCAATTCTAGGCAAGAAAAAACTGGTTATCATTTCACGATACCAAACACCATTGACTGTTTGCGCTTGACCTGCCTCATTTTCATAAAAAAAAGGTCCAATGATTCCTCCAGCCCAAAAACCACACCACACAGTGACACGTTGAGGATGCATTTGCTTCTCGTGAATCACTCGAGGATTTTTCTCACCCCAAATGCGACAATTCTGCCTATTGACGAAGCCATCAAGATGGAAATGGGCCTCGTCACTGAAGATGATTTTATCGGCAAAATCAGCATTTTCATGTTGTCTCTCCAATACCCAATTAACGAACTCCCTTCGCTGTCCATGGTCAGCTGGCTTCAGTTCCTGAGTCAATTGAACTTTGTATGCATGAAGATGCAAATCTTTCGTCAAAATTCGCTGCAAAGTGGATTTGGAGACACCAATTTGCTGAGCTCGGTGTCGAATTGAGGTGGATGGAGTTTGAGCGACATCATCACGTACAGCTGCGACATTTTCGGTCGATCGACCTGGTCGATGGCGCGTTGTTGTCTTTACATCACTAACAGACCCAGTTTCGGCAAATTTATCCATTAATCTCTTTACAGTTGACTCTTTTGGAGCATTATTGTGACCCCAAATTGATCGCAATTTGCGAACTGTAGCCGCAAAACTTTCACCATTTTGGTAAAACAATTTCACAATGAGAATGCGTTGTTCATTCGTGTAGCGCTCAATTTTTACTAACCTCGTACCTTCTACTAGCAAACAATAACAATTGTTCAAATGTCAAACAATGACACTTCGAATGTTGCCAGATTTAAAAATTGCGTTCTTCTTGGGACACCCTTTATTTATTTTGTTTTTTGCAAAAGTTAAGGTTTGTTGCCACAAAAATTTAGATGTTCTAGTTTTTTTTTGTTTGCTCTTTTTTTTTGCTTTAGTTTTCAATACGCAGCACGTATGAATATAAAATTATTGCCAAAAACTATAAAAACTATAGTTTTGATACAACATACATGAGGCAGCAGAGCACATAATATTTACAATAGTCATTTTAAACTAGAACAAAAAAACCATCGGACCATTTAGCACATATATTTCCCACACCGTACGTGCTTTTTTCATTTTCTATGACAACAAAATAATTGATCATTAAAATTTAGTGATTTTGCAAACATTAGCATTCATAACTCTTGACTGTTTTTATTTCCACCATTTAGATTTGAATATGTGCGCGTTCATTTTGTTTGCCTATAATTTCAAAATAGTATTCCATTTAATGAAATTAAGTACATTTTATGTTATAGTAGAGTTGCCAGACTTTAACACAAAAAAAATTTTTCTTAAAATTGGTGGATGTCCTTTTAATAAATTGTTATAAAAATACTTAGAAATACATATGTTAAATAAAAAACATTTTGTTATATTAAAATTGCATACCAAAAAATTTTATTTCACACAAAATTTAAATGATTTTATACTTTACATCTGCCACCATAGAGTTTTCCTTATTTTTAATTAAAGTATTGAAAACAATACTGTGGAATGTTTTATAAATCATTACAACAACAAGTTATCATCACATCTGGCACCACTGACCATTATATTTTGCCTACCATACATTCGTAAAGTGTTATTTATTTGTTGCAATAAATTTTACTCTTTTTTCAATTTGCTATTTGTTTGTAGTGAAATGAAAATGTATGCATTTTACGTATTTTTTTCAGCTGCCACTGTTATTTATTTAGTTTTTAATGCTTAAATCTACAAATACAAACAAAATCGTACATATACATTGAATATGTGTATTAAATTTGTTTATATTTATTCATTTTGTGCATTCGTGTGTATGAGTATTAGAGTGGTCACTGTTTTGCCAAATTGTGAATTTTGACAGTACCTGACAAATGATCCCTTAATTAGGAAGGCGTAGTGGAACGGCCTTTAAAACAGTACTCCAAAAATTAATTTTATATTTTTTTGAAATATGACCTGGGAGATTTGCTATAATTTGGCTATTATTTAAACATAAGTTCGTACATATGGTGTGGTAGAAAAGAGAGTTTAACATTTTTTCCAATTTGATTATTGTCAGTTTATTGTCTGCTATAAGAGTAATGATATATATCAAAATTTTCATTAAAAAATTCGTTTTTTGTCCATATAATTTAAGTTTTTTCATCATTTGTTTTTTTTTTTACAAACAAAGGTTAATTCTCAAGTTGTCAAAACAAGGACCACTCTAATTTACATGTAATAAATATATGACTGACTATCAATTCATATGTGCATATGTATGAATGGTGTGGTAGGTGAAATGATCATATTTCACTAAACCAATATTCACACACTCCCAAAAAAGAAAAATATATTTATATATTATATATATTTATCACATTGTGAATGTGGGCAGTGCATAAAAATAGTCAATAAGGTGGTGCTTCGTTTACAAAGTTGTCGAAATCAAATATGTTTAAAGCTTAATTTTGTACTGTTTTAATACAACATTTATATAATTTTTTGTTGTTTAACTTTTTTACATTACCCATTTTTTAGTGCTTCATAATTAAAAGGTTACTTTATATTTTTTTAAATAGAAATTAAATTAATATTCTATTGTGTTTTTTATCTAATTTGAATACTTTTATTAGTTATGAGACTAAAAATTCTGATACTATGTTATTAACTAAATTCTTGGTACTATGTTGTTTACTAATTTTATAATTATATTACATCAACTTTTTCTCATTCTTCTAAAATTACCGTTTTTGGTGAAGATAAATCGTCAAATTGGCGGTTTTCGGAATAAAAACGACCAGATAAAATTCCCCACACATTTTCCATCAGATTCAAATCTGGGGAAAATGCTGGCCAATTGATTATCGATAAAAAAAAACAATTTGTGTGTTGAATTCTTTTGTGGGGCTTTGAGCTAGAAAATTCTTTAAACACAATTCTAAAGTTCTTAAATAATCGTGGCTATTCATTTTACATGAAATGAACTGAATCTACAGCAATCCTTCGGCACAAAATGCTCCCCAGTCCATAAGCGAGCCACCACCAAAATTTCTTTTTGAGAAGTAGCACCGATGTCCATCTGGGTCATCTAAATTATATTTTTTTTATCAGAAAATATACCCTTAAGTAAAAATTTCTTATTACTGCACTTTAAAAACAAAGAATTTACATATTATGTAAGCTAGCATGTTCCCCAATTTTAATAATTTTTCACTAGCAAATTGAAGTGTGATCGTAATTTGGCGAGACAATAATTTTGGAACTTTTTGGGGTAAATAATATTTTCATTATTTGAAATATCTAGTATCGTAGATTTTAAAACAGTTACTTCAGATATTTTCCGCATATACCTTAAACTGTAGGAGGAATGACTCGTCAAACGCGTAATGTGTGTTATGTCTCGTTCTGAAAGTTTTTTTTTCGGCCAGATCGTTTTATTTTGCCATAACTATCCTGATTAGTCACAAGATTTGGATCACATAGAGACTTTTTCCAATTCTTCTTGAAATTTCACGAAAAGAAAATTTGTACTTTCACAATGTCAGTCAAACTGCAACCACACGGAATTTTAAAATTGAAATAAAAACTTTTTCTAATATCACTAGTTACAATGAACATTATTTTACTTCTGATCTATTCTGTTACATTTTCTACGAATGACCTTATATACTTATAAAACATAAAATAATGGTAGATTTCCAGAAATAAAACAACAAAAACTTTTAAACATTTTTAATTTAATTAAATAATGCAAGATTACATGTTAAGATAAATTACTTTTCCGAAGAGTTCAAAATGATCGGACCAACATTATAAGAGTAACTTAAATAAAAACAGTGACCTTATAATTATGAGCCATCTATATTAATTTTTAACATTTTATAATGCATCTATGTAAATTAAATGTCTCATTATATTATGTGCCACCCAAATGTACATTTATACAAATATAATAGTTCTAATATCTACTTACTTATGCACACACCATTTATGTGGACATTGAGCGAAAAAATAAATCGAATAAGATACAAATTATTTATAAAAGAAATAAATGCATTTTAAATAATAATAGAAAAATGGAATTATATAAAAATTTGTATTTTTCAGCTGGAAAATCAATGTGTCTCGAAGATAATGACTCCAGTGCATTTTAGGGACAAGTCAGCAGTTGCAAACATTTACCAAAGATGTGTCTGCACTTTTTATATTTCTAAAATTTAAATATTTTCCACTTCACATCTATTTAAATTAACTTATTCTTAAAAATTATAAATTTAAGTATATTTTATGTATTTTCTAACAAAAATCATATTCCGCAATTATATCCCCAGTACTGTTGGATAAGACTAGTTCTTGTTGTGCTGTATTGATTAAGTAAATAGATAAATTATAATAAATAATTTGAAAACTGAAATATAAGAATTTTATTAAAAATACAAATAATTTAATAAAGTGACTATTAAGTTATAGTTTTGGTGAATTTTGGCGCATGTTAAACCAAATAAAATATTTTGGGAGCAGAAAGTTAATTACAATGAAAATAACTATAATTTAGTATCAAAAGAAAAATGCAAGCAAATATTTTTAACTCACATCCCAAAAACTCGGCCTAAAAGTAATTCGCGGAAAAAATGTTTTTTTTTCATTTTTAGGTTACGATATTGTAAAAACTTGAAAATATGGGTGAGTTCTTACTTCAGATCCGGACTCTGAGCAGCGAAGCCTTGTGGCCTTAGATCTTACAAAATTTACTTTGAAGAAAATAAAATAACTAATATATGAATATTTTTTGATTCCATAGAGATACTACTCTGAGTTTAAAATACCTTGTCCACAATATGGCATTTTACTGGAACTTAAAAGAGCAAATCAAAGATTTGTTATTTTAAATATTCGAGAATAAATTAAATTTTTGTATTTTTTTCATATTTCTGCAAAAAAATTACATATTTTTGAAAACAGTACGTCAGTGTAGGAAATTTAAACTTTAAGCCGTGATATAAAATCAGCACAGATATCCTAGCGAAGTGGAATATTCATGTGCAAATTTTTATTATAATCTAAAGACACCAATTCCTAAAATGACAATAATTTTATAGAAAATATTTGTAATGGCCCAACAACAAATGTTAATGCATATTGCTGAATAAAAATAGTTTATAACTTTTTTTAATTGCCTATAGGAAGAAATAAAAATTAGAATTTAAAGCAAAGGAATTTAAATAAAACAAATGCAATTAAATGTTTACAAATGCAATTGTACAACAGAACATTTGTCTAATAAAAAAAATTAATTTTTATTTAAATTACTTTCGAAATGTAAAAATGTATGTATGCAACGAAATGAGTATAAATGTATGTATGTATCTTTTAAATAGACAAGAAGAAAATGTTATTTTTGAATGTAATGTTCTTCCAAACATTTGGTAGATGTCATTCAAGAAGATATTAAATAATTTTATCATATATGTTTCATTTAAAGATCAGACATTATATTTAAATTATCTTTCTTTTATTATTATATCACAGTACAACAGCCAATCTTGGGGGTGAGAAATTCCAAGTCAGGGTGATGGTACTAGGTCAGTATACTAAAACCCTCAAAGGGTTTGGCGTTCGTATGTGTCAGTTTTTTTTTTATGACCTTTTAAATTTTTTCCTTGATGTTTTTTCGCTTAGTTGTAACATTTTGGCAAAAACGTAGTTTAACATAACTCGAGAACCACTTGTCCGATTTTGATTAAACAAATTTAGAAAAATTAAGAATTACAATTTCTCTAATCTGTTTCTATACCGTTTTCCTATATGTGCAACACTTTCGAAGTTAAAAATGAATGTATGAAGGGAAAAAAGTATTTTTTGCCTAAAAATTTAAATATTTTTTTTTTTAAATTCATAAAAAATCCAAAATGGAAAAAAGTGCCAAAACTAATTACTTTCGCGTAAAGTCACATAACTCATGAGCAAAAAAAGGCATAGATCATGAAAATCGATGCACGCGTTTCTCATTTATTCACAATTAGGTAAATGTATGAATTTCAAAAATTTGCTCCAGATATGCACAACATTATTTGGAGAAAACATTGACACTCACAAGCCGAACTCTCTCATATTTTTCTACTGTACTAAAAGAGAAATATTGATGTGGCAACACTGGTTCTGTAATTTTCACATAAAACATGCATTGCCATTATACTTCTTCTCTTTCTCACACTGGTTCTGTGATTTTTGTCATTCAACAAGTGCCGACGAACGCGAACAGTAAAAGTGATTTTTCTCCAGTTTTTTAAAAGTGAACAAAACTGAACAGAATATGGAACTGTGCAAGCCAGATATAAATAGCTTTTGCTACTGCTGTGGTCAATATGTCTCAACACATAAAAAAAGGGGAAATTTCAGTACTGATTTTGTTCAAACATACGAGATGTACTTCAACCAAAATGTTATAGTGAACGAAAATTGAGTACCAAATATAGTGTGTAAAAGCTGCTACAACCGTCTACTGGATTGGAAAAATAGAAGACGTGAAAGTATGCTATTCGGTATCCCAATGACTTGGACTAATCCTGGCGAAGGTCACAATCCATTGAATTGCTATGCATGTGCGAATAAAGGAGCCGCAAAAAGGATTAGAAAATCGTATAATTACGTTGGTGTTGCAAGTGCCGCAACACCATTGCCTCATTCGGACCACATTCCTGTGCCAAAAGCTTCTAGCCCAGATATTTTCTCTTCTACGACTGCTCCGACATATCATGCACGTGATGATCCCCCATATGAGCCATCAGTATCCAATGAGCCAATTTTAATAAATCAAAATAAGCTTGATTCAATTGTTGCCAAGTTGGAAATAACACAGCATAAATCGGAAGAGCTGGCTTCCATTTTGAAGTCAAACAATTTGTTTGCACCCGGTGTGAAAGTCACAGCTTATCGAAGTCGTCAGGCAACACTCCAAAGTTTATTCCTTGTGAATGATGAAAAAACTTCTGCATATTTCCCGGATGTAGGAAAATTTATGGACGCAATGGAAATAAAATATGAAGCAGATGACTGGAGATTATTTATTGACAGTTCAAAACTCAGCTTAAAGGCGGTTTTACTGCATAAGACCAATAAAAAACCTTCAGTTCCAATCGCCTATAGTACAGAAACGAAAGAAACATATGATGCACTGGAAAATATTTTAAAAATGGTTAACTACGCCAAACATATGTGGCGCATATGCTGCGATTTAAAAGTTGTAGCAATGCTTTGCGGTCTTCAAAGCGGCTATATAAAATATATGTGCTTTTTGTGCGATTGGGACACACGATTTTCCGGTGACCAATATGCATGCCACGGATGGAAACTCAGAGAGCACAGCAGGTTACAAACGGCCAATATTATTCGTGAGCCTCTAGTGCCGAAGGAGAAGATATTGCTGCCTCCACTGCATATTAAACTTGAAATTGTTAAGAATTTTATCAAAACTGTCGCCAAAAGAGATGACGTTTTCTTGTGTTTGAAACTAATTTACCCGAGACTCAGCGAAAGTAAAATTAAAGAAGGTAAGTTATAATATCACATTCATTTCCCATGATTTTCCATCTTAACAAAATTATTTTTTCCAATCAGGCGTAGTAAATGGTCCAGATATACGAAAGCTGATTAAAAGTGACGCATTCAACAATATTTTGATTGACGCTGAATTGAATGCATGGCAGGCAATCAAAGAAGTAATAGAAGGCTTGTTGGGAAAGTATCGTTCTAACAACTACGATGTTTCTGTCGCAAGGATGTTAAGAGCATTCTCGGAAATTGGTGTCCACATGTCCCTGAAAATTCATTATTTACATCATCATCTGGACTACTTCAGCAAACAATTGGCTACCGAATCTGATGAACAAGGTGAACGCTATCATCAAGTTGCTATGCCATTTGAAATGAGGTAATACTGATTTTTTATTTTTTCAAACTCATTTTAATAAAACAAAAACTTACAGATATAGAGGCAAAAAGTCGCCGAGTGCAATAATTGCGGAAATTTGCTGGTGGAGTAAGCTTGTGTGGCAAGACAAGGATGATCTTGATGATAAAGAATTTTCAGGAGATGCAGAAGGGCCAACAGTGGAGTCACACATTGACATTATGTGTGGTTCAGAAACTGATGATAGCGATGAATGCGATGCCACTAGTCCCGAACAACCACCATCGAAAAAGTCTAGGCAATATTTATTAAAATAAATAAAAATAAATAAATAAAATAAAAATAAAAAATTATAAAAATGTTTACTTAATTTTTTTAGTAGTTTATGGCCAGAAGTCTGGATTTATTGGGGAAAATTTATAAAAAAGGCGATAAATGACACTTTTTTGAATAAAAACAAATATCAATATTCTTGTCAAAATGGGATACCTTCACTTAATTGTAAATAAAAGCAGAACGCGTTAATCGATTTCTATGATATATGTCGCATTTTGTTTATAGGTTATGTGACTTTACATGAAATTAATAACATTTGATCCTTTTTTCCGGTTTGGATTTTTTAGGCAAAAAAATATTTTTTTTCTCCACAAATTTATTTTTACCGGCAAAACTGTTGATTATAAAGGAAAACGTTATATGAACGGATTAAAGAAATTGTAATTCTAAATTTTTTGAGTTTGTTTTAGCAAAATCGGACAAGTGGTTCTCGAGTTATGTTAAACTACGTTTTTGCCAAAATGTTACAACTAAGCGAAAAAACATCAAGATAAGGAAAAAATTTAAAAGGTCATAAAAAAAACTGACACATACGAACGCCAAACCCTTTGAAGGTTTTACTATACTGACCTAGTACCATCACCCTGACTTGGAATTTCTCACCCCCCCCCCCCCCACAATAATCGCAAAAATGTTCCATAGTGTATTTTTCATGGGAACTTTGCTGAGATAATAGCTTTTTATCGCCTGTAAAATAAAAGCAAATTATTTGAAATTTTTTGTGATTTCAGGAAAAGGGTATTGAAAATAAAATGGTTTCAATGTTTTCCTCTTCAGGGCTTAAAAAGTTTCGTTGAGAGCAGGAACTAAAGGTCCAGAATCCCATAAATAGAACCATATGTAATCAGTCAATTCTGAATATTTGTGTAAGGTACCATGTTTTTTGTTGTGTAATACATATGTTATGGAATATATATTAATAGTTACAGAAGATAAGTTGGCAATAAAAATGCCCTGAAGTATTAAAAATTTTTATTTCACACTAAAATTTGGTGAAAATATTTAAAAATATCTGCCAGACGAGAATTTCGTGATAGAAAAATACTGAAAATGTAACAGACTTACTTCCAGATAACACTTTATTAGTATATGGCTGATACTTAAGTTAATTTTTTCCGCACTCACAATATTATTCCTTTAAAACCAATCTATTGTAAATTAATCGAAAATACAATCAAATGATAAATATAATGATTTTTCATTATATTTAACCAATTTTGTTGTTTATTTTTGACAAAAGTAGTAAAAACAATCGAAAATCGTTTAAAATAATTACTAATTTTTAACTGACAAACTTTAGAAAGAGAACGATTTTTGTGGTTTGTTTTTGATATTGAAAGTTTTTTTGTTTCTATTTTTATTTTCTATTTTTGTATTTGTATTTGAACAATTTCTTGTAATTTGCATTGATATAATTTTGTATATAAACAAACTATTTTTATAAAATAAAAAAACAATCAACTTTTACTGAGTCTCTATTTTTTATAGTTTGTTTTTTGTTAAAAAGAGTAGTCTAAATAGTGCATTTGGGTAAAACAAAACTTGAGTCTTTACTATAAAACTGGCAATACGATATTTATTGCATACCACAATTTTTTCCATTGTTTCAACACCAGGGGTTGTCCTCTACAAATGCCCGGAAAGTTTATTGCAGGGAGTTTATTCCGACTAGCTCGCACCCAAAGAGAAGATTAGTTGCAATTTAATAAAACCCTTAGCATTTATTTATTTATTTCATAAAGTCTATAGAACAATATTCCTTACAGACTATAAATACATGAAATTTTAAATAAAAATCAATTTATTTATTTCTAAAATAACAACTATGATTTAAAAAAATTGTATAACAAAAAGTCTTGAAAACTAGATTTTGATGTATTAAATTTAATGACATGATTAAAATTTAAAAAATTATAATCTTTAAATGTCCTTTTTAGGGGACTATTTAAGATATAATTAATAAATTACACTAGGCAACAGCCATTTTGTTATTTGGTTCTAGCATACTTTTTCTCATGGATTTGGACCTACTGAACACGAAAATGAATTTTAAAAATTTTTCTGTCGATTGGTTTGCGAGATACAAATTTTTTAATTTTTTTTTTTTAATTTTTGGAGGTACACTTACTATTTTGAGCATATCTTTAGTCTTCTTTGACCTATTTTATCCTACTACTACTCAAATTAAAGACAATTGAGCCGTCTACAACTTATTCTCAGAAAATTTTCAAATCGGGTTAGTAGTTTTGATGTTGGCGGCTTAAAAAGGTTAAAAAACTGCGTTTTTTTAGTAAAAATGTGGCTGAAAAATTCATATAAAAATTCATATAAAATGTTAAACGCGATGTTAACAGCGATTTTAATTTTTTTACGTATAGCTGACACTTTTCCAAAGAAAATAAGCCCTTACTTAACAAAATCTGATGACAAATGGCCGACTTATTATTTTTTTGGTAAACGACCGAAATTCCGCTATTTCACGATTTTTTGATTTTCATTATTTGCACAGCTTACCTACCCAACGCAAACGAATAAATACATTTGAACTTAATTTAAAATAAACAAATTAGTCTTCGTATATTTTTTTTTAATTTATTTACAGCACTACATGCTCATACATATTTAAACATAAGGAGACACGGTTATCAATTGCATTTCAAAACTGTCTGTGAAAGTGTAAAGAAGTTAATATTTAGAAAACGCAAGGAAGACAATGAGTAAAAGACTACGTGTGTTCGAGTGTTTGAACGATCCAGACAATTTCTGCAATGTTTGTGGCCAGTTTATAAAAAAAAATCACGCACACAAGTTTACTCCAGCAGTACAATTGCACTATTTGAATTATTTTGGTATTTCACCAAATATCACAGAACCATGGACACCTAAGTCGCTGTGTGATCTTTGCTATATAATCTTAACCAACTGGGCAGCTGGCGGAAGGTAAGAATTTTTATTTAAACACATTATACATAGCGAATATAGTAATTTATTTTAATTTTAGCCGCCATATGAAATTCGATACACCAATGATGTGGAAAAAGCCGCTATGCCATTCCACAGACTGTTATTTTTGCCTCACCACAAACAGTGGGGTAGGAAGATTTTTTAAATGGAACTACGCTCAAGTGGGATCGTTTGCGCTTCCAGTACCACATTCGCATGATGTGCCATATCCAGTGTGCCCTGGTGCATCTCTTCAAAAAGCAGAATCGTCAGAAGAAGAGTCTGAGTCAAATGCAAGCGAATTTGAGCCGGGTGCAAAGCGAAAATTACTGTCACAGGCCGAACTAAACGATTGGGTGCGCGATTTTGGTCTCACTAAGGAGAAATCCGAACTTTTTGCGTCTCGGATGATAGAGTGTGGATTTGCGGCTTCAGAAGTGAAAGTATCAGCGTACAGAAACCGTCAAAAGGAGTATGCAAAATTTTATACAAAGAAAGACCAAATATGTTTTTGCAGCGACATTTCAGGCTTGTTCCAAGAGCTTCACCAAATTCACAACCCCAACGAATGGAGGTTGTTTATTGACAGCAACAAAGAGAGCTTGAAGGCAGTTCTCTTACATAATGGGAATGAAAAGCCATCTGTTCCTATTGCTCATGCGGTTCATTCAAAGGAGAACTATGAAACTATGGACATTTTGCTGAAATGCATAGAGTATAGGAAATACAATTGGAAAATATGCGCCGACCTTAAAGTTGTGGCCATTCTGTGTGGACTCCAAGGAGGCTATACGCGACATTGCTGTTTTCTGTGCCTTTGGAATAGCCGCGCTGATGATCAGCATTATATAAAAAAAAAATGGCCGGTACGAACGAAACCTGTAGTTGGAGAAGCGAATGTTCAGCGCAAACCACTAATAGAGAACCGTGAAAATATAATACTTCCGCCGCTGCACATAAAATTGGGTTTGATTAAAAATTTTGCCAAAAAATTAGACAAAGAAGGTGAAGCTTTTGCCTATTTACGGTCAATTTTCCCTTACCTTTCGCTGGCAAAAATTAAAGAAGGAGTCTTCGCAGGACCCGAGATAAAAAAAATGTTGAAAGATGAAAAATTCCCAAAGCTGTTATCACCCATCGAAGCCGCAGCATGGAATTCCTTCAGGCTTGTTGTGGAAAACTTTTTAGGAAACAACAAAAGCCCGAATTATAAGGACATAGTTGAGGATCTGGTAAAGAACTATGAAGCCATGGGAGTGCACATGTCACTTAAAATACACTTTCTGGATTCTCATTTGGATTTTTTCCCTGAGAATTTAGGAGACGTGAGCGACGAACACGGCGAGCGCTTTCATCAGGAATTGAAGGCTATGGAACGACGCTATCAGGGCAACTATGACACGGCTATGATGGGTGACTATATTTGGACCCTAATACGTGAGACCGATTGCAGCGAATACAAAAAACAAAGAAGAAGTCAGCAGTTTTTCCACATGGCATAAAATGTACACTTATATCTTTGTTTTTACTCATTTTTTTGTGCGTTGATTTGCTTAATTTAATTAGTTAGTTTAATTTCGTTAGTTTAGCTAATTGTGCGATACATTGAGCATGTAGTGCTGTAAATAAATTAAAAAATAATATACGAAGACTAATTTGTTTATTTTAAATTAAGTTCAAATGTATTTATTCGTTTGCGTTGGGTAGGTAAGCTGTGCAAATAATGAAAATCAAAAAATCGTGAAATAGCGGAATTTCGGTCGTTTACCAAAAAAATAATAAGTCGGCCATTTGTCATCAGATTTTGTTAAGTAAGGGCTTATTTTCTTTGGAAAAGTGTCAGCTATACGTAAAAAAATTAAAATCGCTGTTAACATCGCGTTTTACATTTTATATGAATTTTTATATGAATTTTTCAGCCACATTTTTACTAAAAAAACGCAGTTTTTTAACCTTTTTAAGCCGCCAACATCAAAACTACTAACCCGATTTGAAAATTTTCTGAGAATAAGTTGTAGACGGCTCAATTGTCTTTAATTTGAGTAGTAGTAGGATAAAATAGGTCAAAGAAGACTAAAGATATGCTCAAAATAGTAAGTGTACCTCCAAAAATTAAAAAAAAAAAATTAAAAAATTTGTATCTCGCAAACCAATCGACAGAAAAATTTTTAAAATTCATTTTCGTGTTCAGTAGGTCCAAATCCATGAGAAAAAGTATGCTAGAAACAAATAACAGACAAAAGTTTGTTATTTGTGACCTAGTGTTATTATGAAGATTTCTACAAGGTACATTAAAAGAAATTTTTTCCAAAAGACTCGAGCAATCAATAGGAAAAACATAATTCAAATGAGGTAATGAATACTTAATAAATTTCCTTTGCATTCTTTCAATACGTTCAATATGGAATATCAGCATGATGGCTCCAAATTATTGCACGATACTCTAATTTAGATCTGACATATGATGTATATAATAATTTTAATCTATATGGATCAGAAAAATCACTACAATTTCTTCTAATAAATGCAAGGGTGGAGTAAACATTTGGAATAATTTTTTTTTCAAATGAGCCAAAAAAGTCAACTTAGAATCGAATACAATTCCCAAATCCTCATGAAGTATGTATAGAATTACGTATTCTTGTATATGACATATGGAAACACTTATTCATATTAAAATTCAATTGATTATTAGCACACCATATATTAATATTATTAAGATCACTTTGTAACTTAAAAGCATCATCCACGCTTTCAATTTTAGAAAATACTTTCAAATCATCAGCATAAAGAAGAAACTGTGAATTCCTTAAACATGTATATACATCATTTATAAAGATATTAAACAAAAAAGGCCCCAATATACTCCCATGAGGTACAGGAGAAGTTTGTATATATGGAATATATATTAATAGTTACAGAAGATAAGTTGGCAATAAAAATGCCCTGAAGTATTAAAAATTTTTATTTCACACTAAAATTTGGTGAAAATATTTAAAAATATCTGCCAGACGAGAATTTCGTGATAGAAAAATACTGAAAATGTAACAGACTTACTTCCAGATAACACTTTATTAGTATATGGCTGATACTTAAGTTAATTTTTTCCGCACTCACAATATTATTCCTTTAAAACCAATCTATTGTAAATTAATCGAAAATACAATCAAATGATAAATATAATGATTTTTCATTATATTTAACCAATTTTGTTGTTTATTTTTGACAAAAGTAGTAAAAACAATCGAAAATCGTTTAAAATAATTACTAATTTTTAACTGACAAACTTTAGAAAGAGAACGATTTTTGTGGTTTGTTTTTGATATTGAAAGTTTTTTTGTTTCTATTTTTATTTTCTATTTTTGTATTTGTATTTGAACAATTTCTTGTAATTTGCATTGATATAATTTTGTATATAAACAAACTATTTTTATAAAATAAAAAAACAATCAACTTTTACTGAGTCTCTATTTTTTATAGTTTGTTTTTTGTTAAAAAGAGTAGTCTAAATAGTGCATTTGGGTAAAACAAAACTTGAGTCTTTACTATAAAACTGGCAATACGATATTTATTGCATACCACAATTTTTTCCATTGTTTCAACACCAGGGGTTGTCCTCTACAAATGCCCGGAAAGTTTATTGCAGGGAGTTTATTCCGACTAGCTCGCACCCAAAGAGAAGATTAGTTGCAATTTAATAAAACCCTTAGCATTTATTTATTTATTTCATAAAGTCTATAGAACAATATTCCTTACAGACTATAAATACATGAAATTTTAAATAAAAATCAATTTATTTATTTCTAAAATAACAACTATGATTTAAAAAAATTGTATAACAAAAAGTCTTGAAAACTAGATTTTGATGTATTAAATTTAATGACATGATTAAAATTTAAAAAATTATAATCTTTAAATGTCCTTTTTAGGGGACTATTTAAGATATAATTAATAAATTACACTAGGCAACAGCCATTTTGTTATTTGGTTCTAGCATACTTTTTCTCATGGATTTGGACCTACTGAACACGAAAATGAATTTTAAAAATTTTTCTGTCGATTGGTTTGCGAGATACAAATTTTTTAATTTTTTTTTTTTAATTTTTGGAGGTACACTTACTATTTTGAGCATATCTTTAGTCTTCTTTGACCTATTTTATCCTACTACTACTCAAATTAAAGACAATTGAGCCGTCTACAACTTATTCTCAGAAAATTTTCAAATCGGGTTAGTAGTTTTGATGTTGGCGGCTTAAAAAGGTTAAAAAACTGCGTTTTTTTAGTAAAAATGTGGCTGAAAAATTCATATAAAAATTCATATAAAATGTTAAACGCGATGTTAACAGCGATTTTAATTTTTTTACGTATAGCTGACACTTTTCCAAAGAAAATAAGCCCTTACTTAACAAAATCTGATGACAAATGGCCGACTTATTATTTTTTTGGTAAACGACCGAAATTCCGCTATTTCACGATTTTTTGATTTTCATTATTTGCACAGCTTACCTACCCAACGCAAACGAATAAATACATTTGAACTTAATTTAAAATAAACAAATTAGTCTTCGTATATTTTTTTTTAATTTATTTACAGCACTACATGCTCATACATATTTAAACATAAGGAGACACGGTTATCAATTGCATTTCAAAACTGTCTGTGAAAGTGTAAAGAAGTTAATATTTAGAAAACGCAAGGAAGACAATGAGTAAAAGACTACGTGTGTTCGAGTGTTTGAACGATCCAGACAATTTCTGCAATGTTTGTGGCCAGTTTATAAAAAAAAATCACGCACACAAGTTTACTCCAGCAGTACAATTGCACTATTTGAATTATTTTGGTATTTCACCAAATATCACAGAACCATGGACACCTAAGTCGCTGTGTGATCTTTGCTATATAATCTTAACCAACTGGGCAGCTGGCGGAAGGTAAGAATTTTTATTTAAACACATTATACATAGCGAATATAGTAATTTATTTTAATTTTAGCCGCCATATGAAATTCGATACACCAATGATGTGGAAAAAGCCGCTATGCCATTCCACAGACTGTTATTTTTGCCTCACCACAAACAGTGGGGTAGGAAGATTTTTTAAATGGAACTACGCTCAAGTGGGATCGTTTGCGCTTCCAGTACCACATTCGCATGATGTGCCATATCCAGTGTGCCCTGGTGCATCTCTTCAAAAAGCAGAATCGTCAGAAGAAGAGTCTGAGTCAAATGCAAGCGAATTTGAGCCGGGTGCAAAGCGAAAATTACTGTCACAGGCCGAACTAAACGATTGGGTGCGCGATTTTGGTCTCACTAAGGAGAAATCCGAACTTTTTGCGTCTCGGATGATAGAGTGTGGATTTGCGGCTTCAGAAGTGAAAGTATCAGCGTACAGAAACCGTCAAAAGGAGTATGCAAAATTTTATACAAAGAAAGACCAAATATGTTTTTGCAGCGACATTTCAGGCTTGTTCCAAGAGCTTCACCAAATTCACAACCCCAACGAATGGAGGTTGTTTATTGACAGCAACAAAGAGAGCTTGAAGGCAGTTCTCTTACATAATGGGAATGAAAAGCCATCTGTTCCTATTGCTCATGCGGTTCATTCAAAGGAGAACTATGAAACTATGGACATTTTGCTGAAATGCATAGAGTATAGGAAATACAATTGGAAAATATGCGCCGACCTTAAAGTTGTGGCCATTCTGTGTGGACTCCAAGGAGGCTATACGCGACATTGCTGTTTTCTGTGCCTTTGGAATAGCCGCGCTGATGATCAGCATTATATAAAAAAAAAATGGCCGGTACGAACGAAACCTGTAGTTGGAGAAGCGAATGTTCAGCGCAAACCACTAATAGAGAACCGTGAAAATATAATACTTCCGCCGCTGCACATAAAATTGGGTTTGATTAAAAATTTTGCCAAAAAATTAGACAAAGAAGGTGAAGCTTTTGCCTATTTACGGTCAATTTTCCCTTACCTTTCGCTGGCAAAAATTAAAGAAGGAGTCTTCGCAGGACCCGAGATAAAAAAAATGTTGAAAGATGAAAAATTCCCAAAGCTGTTATCACCCATCGAAGCCGCAGCATGGAATTCCTTCAGGCTTGTTGTGGAAAACTTTTTAGGAAACAACAAAAGCCCGAATTATAAGGACATAGTTGAGGATCTGGTAAAGAACTATGAAGCCATGGGAGTGCACATGTCACTTAAAATACACTTTCTGGATTCTCATTTGGATTTTTTCCCTGAGAATTTAGGAGACGTGAGCGACGAACACGGCGAGCGCTTTCATCAGGAATTGAAGGCTATGGAACGACGCTATCAGGGCAACTATGACACGGCTATGATGGGTGACTATATTTGGACCCTAATACGTGAGACCGATTGCAGCGAATACAAAAAACAAAGAAGAAGTCAGCAGTTTTTCCACATGGCATAAAATGTACACTTATATCTTTGTTTTTACTCATTTTTTTGTGCGTTGATTTGCTTAATTTAATTAGTTAGTTTAATTTCGTTAGTTTAGCTAATTGTGCGATACATTGAGCATGTAGTGCTGTAAATAAATTAAAAAATAATATACGAAGACTAATTTGTTTATTTTAAATTAAGTTCAAATGTATTTATTCGTTTGCGTTGGGTAGGTAAGCTGTGCAAATAATGAAAATCAAAAAATCGTGAAATAGCGGAATTTCGGTCGTTTACCAAAAAAATAATAAGTCGGCCATTTGTCATCAGATTTTGTTAAGTAAGGGCTTATTTTCTTTGGAAAAGTGTCAGCTATACGTAAAAAAATTAAAATCGCTGTTAACATCGCGTTTTACATTTTATATGAATTTTTATATGAATTTTTCAGCCACATTTTTACTAAAAAAACGCAGTTTTTTAACCTTTTTAAGCCGCCAACATCAAAACTACTAACCCGATTTGAAAATTTTCTGAGAATAAGTTGTAGACGGCTCAATTGTCTTTAATTTGAGTAGTAGTAGGATAAAATAGGTCAAAGAAGACTAAAGATATGCTCAAAATAGTAAGTGTACCTCCAAAAATTAAAAAAAAAAAATTAAAAAATTTGTATCTCGCAAACCAATCGACAGAAAAATTTTTAAAATTCATTTTCGTGTTCAGTAGGTCCAAATCCATGAGAAAAAGTATGCTAGAAACAAATAACAGACAAAAGTTTGTTATTTGTGACCTAGTGTTATTATGAAGATTTCTACAAGGTACATTAAAAGAAATTTTTTCCAAAAGACTCGAGCAATCAATAGGAAAAACATAATTCAAATGAGGTAATGAATACTTAATAAATTTCCTTTGCATTCTTTCAATACGTTCAATATGGAATATCAGCATGATGGCTCCAAATTATTGCACGATACTCTAATTTAGATCTGACATATGATGTATATAATAATTTTAATCTATATGGATCAGAAAAATCACTACAATTTCTTCTAATAAATGCAAGGGTGGAGTAAACATTTGGAATAATTTTTTTTTCAAATGAGCCAAAAAAGTCAACTTAGAATCGAATACAATTCCCAAATCCTCATGAAGTATGTATAGAATTACGTATTCTTGTATATGACATATGGAAACACTTATTCATATTAAAATTCAATTGATTATTAGCACACCATATATTAATATTATTAAGATCACTTTGTAACTTAAAAGCATCATCCACGCTTTCAATTTTAGAAAATACTTTCAAATCATCAGCATAAAGAAGAAACTGTGAATTCCTTAAACATGTATATACATCATTTATAAAGATATTAAACAAAAAAGGCCCCAATATACTCCCATGAGGTACAGGAGAAGTTTGTATATATGGAGACGATTCATAGTCTTCTATCTTAACTACACATTTTCGATTTTGTAAATAAGATGAAAATCAATCATTAAAAATTGAATGAATGCCCAAATTACGTAATTTATTCAATAAAATCACATGTGATAATTTATCAAATGCTTTTGACAAATCCATATAAATGACATCAACTCGTAAAGCAGCTCCAAATTGAGTAAAACAATAATCAGTAAACACAGTTAGATTTGAAATTGTAGATCTTCCACTACGAAACCTATGCTGTTGCGAAATTATAACGGATTTAGTGGCAAAGTATAACTTATTATAAACAATATGTTCAAAAATCTTTGAAACCACTGTTAATTTTGAAATTGATCTGTAACTAGCAACATCTTCCTTACGCCCAGATTTAAAAATTGGAGAAATTATAGTATATTTCCAACGATCAATAAAAATACCTTCCATTAGGGATTGATTAAAAATAATCAATACTGGATATGAAATTGACAAAGAGCAATTCTTTATCAAGAAAGCACACAGACCATCAGTATCAGAACGAAATGAGTTTTTCACATTCAAAATGCTCTGTAAAACTTCTTCTTGAGATACCCTCACCACTGCCAAATTGATATTAGAAAACAGGTACAGATTATTAAATGCAGAGGTATCTTGTACCAAATTATTACTCTCATTAGCAAAATTTCACTTAAAGTAATTTGCATAAAAGTTTACAATATCATCAGGTTTATCATCACCAGGTTGGAAGCATGTTATTTTATTTGGAATAACCTAAAATCTATTAATAAAGCAAAAATATTGCATGTAAAATTAATCAGTGAGAAAAGGAACTAAAAAGTAATTCTATTATATAATTATTGGTATTTCCAATCAACTTTGAAAATAATATTCGGTTAATAGTTGTGTACAGTATAATCAACTATTTATTTAGTGACTGTACTAGTACAATCCATCAAAATCATTAGAACCCTAATTTAATGGCCACAAATCATTTGTACTGGTAAACAAATTTTATAATAAAGGGTGTCCCAAGAAGAACGCAATTTTTAAATTTTAAATAAAACACAGATATTTAAAAAAAAATCGTGAAACTTTATTATATCGTAAAGTAGACAGAATGAGGTTATGTATGGAACAATATATCGTGCAGATGGCCGCCGCGGCTTGGCTGGCATGCACGCGATCTTTTAATGAAATTTTCAATGACCATTTTGCATGAATGCTGCGGTATTTCATTAATGCAACGTCCAATTTCCTCTTTTAAGGCTTGAGTCGTCGTCGGCTTATTCGCGTAAACCATCGACTTCAAAAAACCCCAAAGAAAAAAATCTAATGGTGTTAAATCGCACGATCTAGGCGGC
This sequence comes from Eustalomyia histrio, assembly GCA_949748255.1. Lineage (NCBI taxonomy): Eukaryota > Metazoa > Arthropoda > Insecta > Diptera > Anthomyiidae > Eustalomyia > Eustalomyia histrio. Next base: position 99,478,305 of record OX456525.1, read on the forward strand.
CAATTCTGATCTCCAAAACGCGAAATAACACGACCGGGAAATGACTGATGCAGCAATTGAATTGTTTCTCTGGCTGTGTGACATGTGGCGCCGTCTTGTTGGAACCACATGCCCTCCACATTCAATTCTTCAATTCTAGGCAAGAAAAAACTGGTTATCATTTAACGATACCGAACACCATTGACTGTTTGCGCTTGACCTGCCTCATTTTCATAAAAAAAAGGTCCAATGATTCCTCCAGCCCAAAAACCACACCACACAGTGACACGTTGAGGATGCATTTGCTTCTCGTGAATCACTCGAGGATTTTCCTCACCCCAAATGCGACAATTCTGTCTATTGACGAAGCCATCAAGATGAAAATGGGCCTCGTCACTGAAGATGATTTTATCGGCAAAATCAGCATTTTCATGTTGTCTCTCCAATACCCAATTAACGAACTCCCTTCGCTGTCCATGGTCAGCTGGCTTCAGTTCCTGAGTCAATTGAACTTTGTATGCATGAAGATGCAAATCTTTCGTCAAAATTCGCTGCAAAGTGGATTTGGAGACACCAATTTGCTGAGCTCGGTGTCGAATTGAGGTGGATGGAGTTTGAGCGACATCATCACGTACAGCTGCGACATTTTCGGTCGATCGACCTGGTCGATGGCGCGTTGTTGTCTTTACATCACTAACAGACCCAGTTTCGGCAAATTTATCCATTAATCTCTTTACAGTTGACTCTTTTGGAGCATTATTGTGACCCCAAATTGATCGCAATTTGCGAACTGTAGCCGCAAAACTTTCACCATTTTGGTAAAACAATTTCACAATGAGAATGCGTTGTTCATTCGTGTAGCGCTCAATTTTTACTAACCTCGTACCTTCTACTAGCAAACAATAACAATTGTTCAAATGTCAAACAATGACATTTCGAATGTTGCCAGATTTAAAAATTGCGTTCTTCTTGGAACACCCTTTATAATTGTTTTCCTAACATATGATGAATATTCAAAGTTAGCCATTATAATTTACATGTGTTTGTGGTGCAGTGGGTAGAGGGGTAGCCTAGTATTTCGAATTTTCGAGTTGAAATCCCGGAAAAGACAAAAAAACAATATAATTGAAATTAAACATTTAAATGTTTAAAAAGAAAATATATCAAAGAAAATTAAAATAACTTGTGGTACAGTAAGCAATAGTGTGAAATACGAATATGAAATATGAATATGAGCTTTTAACCTTTAAAGCTGTGGACACTTTTAATTTTGTAAAATTTCTTATTAGATAGAGATATAACTTGAATATAGCGTGTAGTTATCTTCTTTAGAATTAATATATATTTAAATACTGTAACTGACCTTTTAGAAAGAAGAACAAAGTTTTATTTCACTTTTTTGCGAACACTAGGTACAGATGGATGTAACAAAATTTTAAAAATTTAAAAAATATTAACTTTTTTAAAAAAAAAAAGTAATAATAAAGTGATAATAACAAAGACTATACTTATAAAATGACCTATTAAAATTGTTAATTTCTTTCCTTGCTAAATAAATGAAGTTATTTTTGTATTGCAAATAATAAACAACAGTTGAATAGCAATTTATTCACACAGAAACATAAATTTACTACACTTTGTTACAATTACACAATTTATGAAATTAATCACCAATTTAATTTTGTGTCTAATAGAAATATCCGGAACAAGATGGAAGGCTCTGGTCATCGCTGATATGTGGTAGCATCCTCTTGTGTCTAATATAAATTTGAATATATGGTTGTCTGAAAGGTGGCAGTTGCTAGCGCTGCTTATTCAGATTTTTGTTTCCGCGGGAAAATGGTAATTGATGAATCGAACTGCCGAAACAGTATATGTATTATTACAATCAGAAGAAAGCGCTTTAGAGGGTTACGCTCAGAATTACGTTTTCTGTGTGTCTAGTTTTATGGCAAGCCGGCCAGTCGATAAGAAATGGCTGATTTATTTCTAAAAGATTTTAAATATACCCCACTATGGATTGTTATTTAAAAAGTAAAACCTAGAATTTGTTTTAAAATAAAGAATCAATTGAAATTCATAGAAATATATTTTTGAACTATTTGAATCAGTCATGCAAAAAACGAACTATGATAAATACGAATTTTTAGTAGAAGTTGATAATTTCAGTTAAATGTAAAATTTGATGTTTACTGTTTCTAAAATAGTAATTCAAATAATTCCATATATATTTCGATTTTTACATGGGTATATACAAAATTATTTTAATACAAATTACGTGAAATAGATCAAATACACATACAAACATAGATGATAAAAATATGTACCTCTGTGTGAATTGTGTGTTGTAATTACATATAAATATTAAAAACTCAATTTTGAAAAACAAAGTAAAAAATCGTTTCTTCTAACATTTTGTCAGTTAAATATTGAAGATTATTTTAAACGTCTTTTGATTGTTTTTACTATTATTAAACAATGATTGAAACTCAAAAATAAAATGGCTTAAATATAATAAAAAATCAGTAATCATCTTTTTAATGATATTTGCGATTAATTTAATGGGTATTTTAACTTTTTTGTGTATTATCGAATTATACAATCAAATGATAAATAGGGTTGTCTTCTTAACAATTTAAAATACTTTGATCAATTAACACATACATTAACTACTGACGAGTCCTCGGCTGATGCGAAATTTCTTCAGTCTGTTTATAATTTCCTTGCGTATGTTGAATTTTTCAATAAAATTGTTTTCTTATACTTCCCCAAAAAAGCACTTTAAATAATTAGCGTATGAGTATTTCCATGTCAAATCAACCAATGGGTGTAAACCACCTCCTCCTAATTTTAGGAGGATAGTTGCATACCAAATCAAAGGTAATATAATATCCTTTAAAATGCCGTACATAACACGCGTTCCTTTAATACTTTTCAAGAAAATGACAATTAAGTAAATACAACTTTGTACATTTTTGTATTTTTTCCGATTTTCAAGACCTCATATTTCCGGATCCAGGTGTGTCAGTGCCCTTAAACTTTGTATTTGTCTTAGTTTTATGATACTTTATTTATACCAAAAATAAGCACATTCGAAAATAGTCATGTCAAAAACGCATATATTAAGTTGAGTTGAGGTGGTTCAACCCATGTGTTTTTTTTAATTTTCGATCTTTATTAACTGACCTATTATTTTGAGTGTACAAATTGTAAATATATGTTGCTTTCTGCTATATTTTACAACTTTATGGCATGTCATGAAAAGGTTATTGTTTTGTGGTCAACATACTTTAGTTATAAATACAGTATTGTTACCCTTCCATTGTTTGGCACATATACGTGTATCAACATGTACTCTGTATGCAACAAACAGTTATGTTTTTCATTTAGTTATGTTTTTCATTTAGTTATTTTTTCGCTTTAAACTGCATTTATATAATGGGAAAATTTTGTATTTTTGTGTTTGTTGATATTAAACTTAAGCAAAGAACTAACAAATTTTAGTTTAAAATGTCAGTTGTTTTTTTATCAGTTAAAAAATAACTGAAATTGCCGCGAGTCGCTAGAATACATTTATACTCGCTGAAATTGAAAATCGCTGGAATGATGAGAAAAGTGGCAAGTTGACAAAGATGTTATCTCTGTTTATTAAATAATAAACCATTAATTTAAAACCGATTCTCCTACTTTTAAACTAAAAAATTCAATAGATAAACAGTTTCATTTTGATAGTAAACTGGCAACCTAACTATCAAATTTGCAAAAAAAAAAGGTTAAGGGGCATATTCTGCTTTAACATTACAATAAATGTCTTTATATTCAAAATTTGTATCCCTACTCGTTATTGAAATTCAACAATTTTTTGCAGTAGTAAGACATTTTTCTATTATCGTCATCCTCAAATAAAACTAAATCTAAAGCAAACCATGTTCCTTTTTCAACTAGAAGAAACTAATAGAATTCTAAATTAAAACAAAACTGCATACAGCAATATCAATTTCCTGTACTTGTTTATCATAAAAAGATTTGAAAATCTACTAAAATTAAACTATATAACATACATGTATACAAATCAATGGCTTACTACAGAAATGCCCTAAATTATTTTTTTTTATTTCTTTAAAGGAGAAGGAAAAAACAAATAAAAACTAAAAAATCAAATGTTCTTTGATTACAACTTTTTATTTTATTGTTGTTAGTTTTACCTTAAATCTGCATTTAAAGATTTTTTCAAAAAATTGAGTTAAGGCTTTCCCATATTAAGCCGAAACAATATGTCAAGACAAAATTGCATCACAAACAAAACAATGGATTTAATTAACAAAAAGAGATTCAAAGCAGTGATGGAAAAGTTGATACAATTGTACTTTTTTGATACTATTTGATTTAAGAAAATACCGTAAAACTTTGATATTAACTTATTTCAACATTTCCTCTCAATACTTAATATCATAAGAATGCAGAAAAATAAGTTTAAAGAATTGAACTTTATGCACTGATATAGAATACTCTTTATTAAAATTAATGCATAATTCTGCATTAATGAAAAAGCTTTTTTGGGCAACTTTAAAATATTTTTCAAAAATTTTAATAAAATATTTGGACAAATTATTTTTTTTTTTTTTGATAATTAAAAAAATGGTTAACAGTTTTGAAGCATTTTTAGACAATATTAAATTTTTTTTTTAATAATTTTAAATAATTTTTTGAACAATTTAAAAACCTCTTTGTACAATTTGAAATAATTTTTATACAATTTTTAAATCATTTTCTTTAATTTTGAAACATTTTCACACAATTTTAAAATTATTTTGGAAAATTCTGAATTAAAGCTGCAAATGCTGTAGTGTTAAATAAAATACAAAGTGCAAAAATGCACAGATCGCCATAACTACTTAAAGCTGAAAAAATGCATTAAACAAAAATATAAAAATGATTTAATAAAAAAATTATAAAAGATCTTAGAACTATATTCACATTGACTTTGAATAACCAGAAAACAATATTTTCAATAAATGCTTTTGATTCAGAAAATATATGACATATCGTACACAACTTTAGAAGCTTTAGAAGTAATGAAGAGCGATTTTTTTAAGATTTGCATATGAAATACGAACATATGAATTCGTTTGAGAGTTTCTTAGAATAACATCAAAAAATCATAAAAGAATGATAACTGAAGTTTAGGAAGCTATAAAAGAAATTATAGCCATAGATTGACTACCATTTTTTTTTTTTTTTGATAAGTATATATACGAGTACAATTATATTCAACAAAATGTGATTTGATTAAATATTAACTTGATCTCTAATTCTAAAAAAAAAATGTTTTTACTGTATGTTAATTTTATGTAAAAACGAATTTATATTTGTGTTTATTTTAATTTTAATGTATATTAGTTCTATGTAAGTTTTTGTTAAAAATAAAAAAAAAACAAGTAAAAAAGGGCTAAATTCGGCTGTGCCGAATCTTTGAATACCCTCCACCAAAGGGGATGAAGATGATATACGTATATACTAAATTTTGCATGAACTGTAATATGAATATGTTTTGTCAATTTATGTAACGAACTTTTGTTATTTAGTTTTAGCAATGTTATTTACAGAGGTCTGCTCTGTTAGCGACTTTAACATTGTTCATTTTTACGTTAACTTAGTTATCATAGTATGTAAGACAATAAATGTAATCGAACAATAAGAAGACTTACTTAACAGAAAAAAAAAATAGATGCAGAAAAATTGTACAAATTTGTATGGAAAATTTAGAGGCACCTTCACATTTTCACTCATAACTTTTGAACCGCTTGACCGATTTTGCTCATTTTAAACACCAAACTGCTCGGGAGGATGTTCAATAATCTGGGTAAAAATAGGCACCCCCGCTTGCGTCTTCGCGTCGTGATCGTGATTTCAACAGACAGACAGACAGACGGACAGACAGACGGACATCGCTAAATCGACTTAAAATTGCATAAGGATCACGAATATATATACTTTATGGGGTCTTAAACCTATATTTCGACATATTACAAACGGAATGACAAACTGATATATACCCTCACCATATATGGTGGAGGGTATAATTAGTACTCTGAAAGTCAAAAAAGTACTATTCATTTTTTTTGATACCGAAAAAAATTCCATTTTCCATCACTGATTCAAAGCGAGTAAAATAATTAAAGTCCGGCATGCATCTCTTTGAAAGTCCTGTACTAGTTTTTGAGTTCGAAATGTTAATGCATTAAAATGGACTTGTGTCAAAGTTTGTTTATAAAGTTGTAAACAAATAAAAATAAATAAGAAACTTAAATTTTGTTTGATTTTAAATTGATTTTTTGTTTAAAACCAAACTCTATATTTTGAGTATACTAAAGACCTGAGACTTTTCCTATCCAATCCAATCGGTATTTGCATTGCGTTTGCGTCCAATATTGGCCATATAGCCCTGGACACCCTGCAACACGTCCTACTGCTCCGGAATTGATTATTAGATTCACGGAATCTTTTAAAATCTAAAATACATACTAAATTAATTGAAAATACAATCAAAAATAATCGATATAAGTAATAAAAACAATCGAAAGTCGTTTAAAATAAATATCTATTTTTAATTGACAATACGTTGGAAAAAGCGATTTTTGTGGTTTGTTTTTCAAATTGAAAGTTTTCTTATTTGTATGTAATTTAACAAAACACAATACGGACAGATGTATATATTTTTATTTTCTATGTGTGTATGTACATTTGAATAATTTCTAGAATTTTTTATTGAAATAATTTTGTATTTAAACAAACTATTTTGTAAAAAAAAAAACAAAAAGGACTTATTTGAATTTGTATTTTTAAAAACATAAAATTTTACATTTAAGAGAAAATATCATATCCTTCTGAATGTCTGTAAATTGTTATAGTTTGTTTTTTGAATGACTGATTCAAAAAGTAAAAATATATAATTTTATGAATTTCAATTGATTCTTTATTTAAAAACAAAATCTACGTATTACTTTTTAAATAAACTACAGTCGGTAACGGAAAATTTATTGTGAGTGTAGTGACATAAAGGGGGATTTACTCCACAATCCCTATATATAAGATCCAGATCACTTGCTATCTGGACAGTACATTTGCTATCTCATTATCCTGTATGTTACAGTGCAGAGGGACCCAATACAATCTGATTGTGTAGAATTTCATTACCGCTCCTAGAGCCCTTTTACAGTCCATCACTATGTTGCGTTTATGTGGTGACAAGTTATTTAGATAGACAGGATCCACATAAATTGTCACCACAGAAACGCAGGTAATGTATATTCTCCATGCCCTAAGCCGAGCTCAATACAACCTACAACCTCATGTAGCGCACTCTCCACAGACTTATTCAGTGATACATTTTGAAATTTTTGCTAGGAATATGATTAAAAGGGTCTCCCCCGCGGCCTTTCTGCAGTAAACATCAGCTACAATAAGATGGAATTTTTGGAAAATCCTACGGAGATGATTCACCCCCTGGAACCAGAAAGTTGGAATTTGGTACATAGGGTCCTCGTCCGTCATATACATATACTCAGATGGGATTTTTGTAAATTCCTATAGGGAGGGGAAAAAAGGGGAAAATTCTAGCCCTTGTCTGCGTATCCTGGAGTTTGAGCTAACTCACTGGTAAGGTACATTTTGGAAATTTTGCCAGGAATGTAGCAAAAATTGGGGTTAAAAGGGAGAAGAGTCTGAAATTTGGTATGAAGGTTCCCTTTCCAGCTTATACATGAGCTAAGAGAGGATTTTTGGAAAATCGCCTGAAGAAAGGCAAAAAGTGAAAAATTCTCTCTTTTGACCAAGGCCCGTATAAGCCAGGATGAAGTTTTCATGGTGTTGGCATCATAGCAGCATGGCATCATGGCAGCATAGCTACACTAGTAGCTAAAAATATTTCATTTTGTACATCCTAGATTATACGGTCCTTGAATTGACGGCTTGCCAAAACCGTTGGAACTATTAAGCATGGTATGTATAAATGTTTAAATTTCCTTAAATTTCTATGGAGAGGGGCAAAAGATGAGAAAGTCTCTTCGTTGACTCTGCCCAAAACCCTTTAGCTTGAAACCAGAAATTTACAATATATGTTCGCTGGATTATGGACTTACTAAGATATTTAATTTAAAATTACGACACATTAAGATGGAAAAACAACCTAAAATTATTTATTGAAGGGCCATACATGCAAATCCGTCAGGTAGATCCAGAAATATTTTGTAAATAGTTAAAATTTTAATAAAATATTTTTAAAATAAAATGGCCTATACATCCGAAGGAGAAAGTGTTGAGTTTTTTTTTACCTAAGATCAAAAAATGTAATTTATTAAATAAATATTGTTACATCACTGAATTTAAAAGTAATCATTGTAGTGTAATCATGGTATATTGTCTGATTCTTAAAGGTAACATCCAATTTAGTAACTTTTGATTTTCAATGCTTTAAATATTCCTAAATTTTGCAGTCTGTAAAAACTGTAATTATCATTAAAATTCGTGGATTTGGTAGATGCGATAATTTGATTGATATGTACGAAACATCAATACTAAAGAGGTAATTTTATTTATTTTTTAAGGATTTCGATTTGACACGTTTCTTTTTTCTTCCACCTGGCTTGTAGAATTCGACGCCGGTGAATCGGGATTATTTTCACTATTACCACAATTATTATTACCACATGCTTCATATTAATTTTAGGTTCGTTATAAAAAGTGCTAGACTCTCAGGTTTATTTCCCATATAAACATTTTGTAGCTTTTTTTACAGGAGAGTTTAAAATCTGATACTTTTGATTATGTTCTTTCTTTTTCCTATAGCAATTGCTTTTATTATAACTCATTATTAATAAAACACATACTAAAAATAAATTTATTGTTTTTATAAAAAAATAAAGAGGGCTGTTTAATTTTGAACAGGAATTTTACGCATTTATAATGGATTTTCACCCATACTCTTTAAATTCCAAATATCATTTCATTGTTACGCACTTTCAATGTAATTTTACTCATTTTATGTTCACCAACTAACGCATTATGTGTGTATTTTTTTCATTAACGCACACAATGTAACTTTACCTAACTTAAAGTAGGAGTACAGTTTCCTACTGTAAGTTGGGTAAATTTCAACAGAAATTAGTTAGAGTGTAAAAAATGCCTGTAAATTAACTCTTATAAAATGGGTAAAGTTTTATGTAATATTACGAAAATTCGGTATATATAAGCACCAAATGCGTATAACTTTTTCGCGTACACTTTCATATACAATAATACACACACAAAGTACTTTTATACACTATGTGTTTACATTAAACACATTATGCTTAAAATTATAATTATTTTGTTGAATAAACATTTTACGCCCAAAATTTGTAAAAATTACCTCCTTACTCACCCTGCCCATACCGCTGAAGCTTAAAACTTGAAATTTAGCATGTCTTTTATTAGATTTTACATCCAAATGTGGAGATTTTCGGAAATTTAAACGAGGCGGGGAGAAAGAGAGTATTCTTTCTTTCAAAATCCTGTTCCAAAAACTTTCGGCTAGAAATATAACATTTAAATTATGTGTTTCCTGGGGTATAAGGAACTTGAAATTTGTAGGCTAGACTGCTTCTTTAGTGTTAACATCCACTAAAGCAAGATTTTTGGAAACTCATACGAGGAGTGGTCCAAACCTCTTGGATTAAAATCTGAAATTTTAATAAATGCAATTCTGTATATAATTTGTTATTGTAAGAGTTCATGTCTTATTGTCATCAAAAAAAAGTATTTATTGAACAAATGCATCTAAATTCAATATTTTTCTCAAGTTTTTTTTTCACATGTGCATAATATGACATTTTTCGGTGCACTGTGGCTCAGAAATTAAATTCTTTGGTTATAACCTAAATTTTTTGTTGTCATTGATTTCCAAAATTTTTACGCCATTTAATAGTTTTTTAAAAACGAAATCATTACTTAGGGATCGAAAAACTTACAGCAACATATTGGTAATTGTGCGCGTGGAATTCTGTTAAACACAAGTGTACTTTTTTATATTTGATCAGAAATAAATTATCATTACTTGCAAACTATTATAGGTAATTGGCGGCGCTCTTTTTTGTTAGGTTGGTAGCATAGTTGTCTTTACAAATTGGTATGTGCGACCACTGTTTCATTTCTATTTGGGGTGTTGTGAAATATTTTTAAACTACTATACTTTTGTCAAATTTCAATTTTAGAGGAATAGAACTTGGAGGGTCAAACAAAACTTAACTACCCACTTCAATTCTATCAGCATTACCAATATTCAATCGTTATTAAAGTTTTTAATTGCAAATACTTAAGCTTCTTCATCAGAATATTTATATTTAATTAAAAAAACTGGAAATATATCAAATTAACCGAAACAATGTCAGATCATCCAAAATATTGTTTTTTCTAATCAATTTGAAAAAGTATTATCTTCTACATTAACTTAAATTCCCACAACCAAAAATTTATCGAAGGTATTACCATTTGAACAGAATATTTGCAGGAAAAATCTAGTATTAGTTCTGTTTTAAAAAAAAATATTGCTCTATTCAAAATATAAGCCTTCCCAAATAATTTTAGTATAATGTCAAATTGTTTATCAACATTAGTGCAATTAATTTCCATAATTTTGGTAATTATAATAAAATTTTAAAATTAGCAACCGAAACTATTATTATTATAACAAAATTTTAAAATGTATTATATTTTTGCTTTTTATTCATGTGCAAATTTATATTCAAAATTAATCAACAACTTCGTGTAAGTGTCTGTGGTGCAGTGGGTAGAGACATAGCCTGCTGATCTTACGGTTCTAAGTTCAAACACATGAGCACTTTTGTTTTAAATTTTTTTTTAAATATTTTTTTATTGATTAAAATTAAAACAAACAATTTATTTTTTGTTGTGGCTGCAATGTTATTTTGTTTCAAACCCGAAACATATTCAATTTTGAAAATTAATACAACTTATTTGAGTAGAACAAAATTAATACAATTTAGCCTAGAAAAACAGCAATGGCCTGACAAACTGAAGGTCGCCGGTTCGATCGCAATTCACGGCATAAAAACTTTTAATTATTAAAATTAATTTTGTGAAACTCTTTTCTATGTATTAGTAGAATATCTAAATATAGAATATTATAATTTCTAAATAGAAAAGCATTCAACTATTATAATCAAAATTCGGAATTTGTAAATAAAATTCGGTAATTAAAACAGTAATAAAACGTAATAAAAGTGATGGAACTAAAAAAATTAGATTGGCAAAAAAATTCGATTGCAACTACAAATCTGTTTTCTGTGTGTAGCATTAACATGATTTTTAATTATTTTCCCCTTTGTATTTTACTCGTTTATGTTTACGACTCTAATATACGTGCTGCTCTATAAGAATGTCACGATGTGTTAAATTTGTGTAAGGTATTTTATAGCATATACGAGGGCGGGCCAATAATTCCGTGACTTTTTGAATTTCCCGCCTCTTAACTGAAAGGGCAAGACTGCTGCTGTCAACAGGCATCTGTGGGTTGACTTCTGTCAAATTTTGATTAAGCTGCGGCTTTTAGTTTGAGTTTTACATCCATTGATAGCAGACTACCGCGTGATTTGATTTAGGGATTTTAAAATGAGTAGAAAATGGAAAATGGCAGTTTCGATTGCAACTACAAATCTGTTTTCTGTGTTTAGCATTAACATGATTTTTAATTATTTTCCCCTTTGTATTTTACTCGTTTATGTTTACGACTCTAATATACGTGCTGCTCTATAAGAATGTCACGATGTGTTAAATTTGTGTAAGGTATTTTATAGCATATACGAGGGCGGGCCAATAATTCCGTGACTTTTTGAATTTCCCGCCTCTTAACTGAAAGGGCAAGACTGCTGCTGTCAACAGGCATCTGTGGGTTGACTTCTGTCAAATTTTGATTAAGCTGCGGCTTTTAGTTTGAGTTTTACATCCATTGATAGCAGACTACCGCGTGATTTGATTTAGGGATTTTAAAATGAGTAGAAAATGGAAAATGGCAGTTTCCATGGCAAATTGCTCCCTAATCCGATCTATTCTCTGGATTTAACTCTGAGTGATTATTTCTTGTTTCCAAACCTGAAGTAATGTCTCAGCGGAAAGAGATTTGGCTCCAAAAATGAAATTTGAGAAACTTTTTACAAATTGTATAGAGCCCAAAGGAGACTTTGTTTAAAATAAAATGCGTTTTAATAAAAGCTTCACGGTCTTTCTAACCTTGCGAGAGCAGGTTTATAAGTTATTTTAGCCGTTTTTAGTTTTTTCTCATTTTTCTCCTACCGTTCTATGACGGAAAGGCTTTGAGTGACACAAAGTCTTCATCCAGCTGCATTATATGCCAAACAACATCAAGCCAATTAAATAGTTCCGCCAAAATCATTAGATAATACTGATGTATTTAAATTTGTATTATCACCGCTATATATTATCATCATAAAACATTGGGACACATACTAAAAATTAATTATGATTTAAATTTCAGACCTACAACAGGCTCAATAAGAAACAACGAATCCAACAGAAATTTAACAAGTTTAAAAAAGAAACATGTTCACGATAAATATCTCGAAGGTGGGTTGATTATAGATCAACCAAAACAAGGACAAGTCAATACGAATAATATGAATACAGCAAGAAATTTTTTTCAGATCCCGAAAGAACATCTGAAATATAACAGGTGTTGGTATAAGCCTTGTTTTCAAGACATAAAATAATTAAACAGTCATATCAGCCAGTTTTGACGAATTATTGTCATTTTTACGATTTTATCTCTAAAAAATTACAAATTACCATTTGACGATTTTTGCTCGAAAAAATAAGATTTTTCATACTTAACAAAGAGCCAATTTAGACGGTGACTTTTTGCATGCAATTCTTGTTTAAAAGCGAACGGGTTTGCGTTTTTCGTACATTTTTTTGTTATTTTCTATGCGCACTTATATGTATTCTTCTATTGTTGCTTCATTTACCTTGGGTTTTAGAGTGAAAATAATCACCGTAAAAATAGACATAACTTCGGAAGCAACTTTGAAAAGTGAAGTGAGAAAATGCATGCAATTAATTGCATTGCATAAATTGGCTCTAAATTTTAAAATTATTCTGAAACGGATTGTATTTTTGATGATCGGAAATTTAATAAAAGTTATCTGGCAGCTATGATCACGATACTTGAACAAATTGACGTTAGAAACTTTTGTGATAATGCCAAGTAAACTGCAAGAATATATACAACCCAGCAAAACTTTGGTAATGGGTGCGATATTCTCATGCGTTACCTTGTAATGATAGCTCGTTAACTTTTTCATTATTTGCAAGCATAAAGTAATAAGTTACTCATTATTGATTACGTAATATATGATTTATAAATGTAAAGTAATTATTGAAATATTTTTGAAAATCTATTTTTAGATACATTACTTTGTGTTTTTTGTAAGCAAAAGGGAAATGTATGTTTGTTTTGATAACACTAGCGAAAAAACGAAGCGCAACAATTCAGTTAAGTTTAAAGCGATCAAATACTATATGCGTCGATAGCTCAGTGGGTAGAGCTCTTGGCTGGCAACCAGATTTCCCTGGTTCGATTCCCATATTGACCACATTATTTTTAATTACAAATATTTTGAATAATATATTTGTAATAATTTTTTTTAATAAAAATTGCTCTTTTTCAAAAATCTTTTTTTAGACACATTACTTTTTCATTCTCGTAACCATATAAGTAACCCCTTACATTATCACCTCTAAAGTAATGGGTATATACATTACTTTGAGGCTCATCGCCTTTAAAATTCCTCAATGAAGTAAGGTGTAAAGTAATCCATCGGCTCCTATGGCTTTATATTACTTTAACCATTATTTGGTAATGTGTGGTTTTGTTGGGAACTAAATATCCATGGAGAAATATGTCTGCATCAGCTCACAAAATCAATTAATATGATTTTATACCTCTTGAAGATCTAATAGAGGAACTCCAGAAAAAAGGTATTCATATTTTATATAGAGTACAATAACAAAAAAAAAATATAAGGAAATTTTTGAAATAAAGATCCTTTAAATATAATATAGCATTCGAGATCAATGAAAAGTAGAACATCTGGGTAAGGAAGCGAAAGCACTGCTACAAGGCAGAAATAAAATAAATGAATAATAATTATAATTTGACTTTACTTTTATTTAAGTAAAAAAGAAAATAACAAACATTTAAAACTTTCCATTGTTACAAAAAAATATTTATGATTAATTTTGTTTGCAATAAGGCGAAAAGCAATCGGTTCTATTGCTCCAAAGTAGAGCTCGTGGATTCAGTTCTAGAACTAGTTTTTCAACCGTCATGACACACATGTTTCATAAAACGGATTCCGAAACAAGTTCCAAGGAATCGGAAGTAGAATCGAAACCTGTTCAAAAATGACATAGAAATTATTGATATGATTCAAAAAACAACAACCCACATTTTCATGTTAAATGTTAAAAAAATTTAAAAGTTGAACTTTAACCTTAAATTTCTCAATAAATACTACACCGATTTTAATGAAATTGAAACTGGATAAAAGTTCAAGGAATTATGTGTCCAAAAAAATAAAAACTTACTAAAATATTTCAATCAATTCAAAAGTTATAGAGTTTTTACCAAAGAAAAACGATCATTTGTAGTTGTGAAAACGAAAGATCTGCAATGAAAATTTATTTTTAAATAATTTGTATATACAATGAACTAAAGCTACATAAATACGTTATCATTATAAATTTTATTTCTGACTAAAATTGCACAAAAACTTATGATTAAAATTAATGAGTATGATCTTTAGAGTATGTGCGATAGTAGCCACATGCACTGACTAATTATAGTAATTATTATGTGGTATGGCAGATATATTATTAATTATATACAGCTGAACCACTGTATAATATACATATTCGTATGTGTTTTTTATATTACCAACTATATAAACTAATAAATATTTAATACATAGTACTTATGTATATTACATTCTTGTAAGGTTGTACAAACCAATGTGTGAAAAAAGTTTGTAAAATATTAAAAAAAAAAATGTTTTGTGTGATTAAGGTGAATATGTTATTTTTTATATTTTTTGGGGAGTCGATGAGGTGAGGTTTTTAGAAAAATTATGTTTGTGTTTGTAAGGTTGGAATGACCACTAAAACCAATATACGGATAATGATAATAATCATATCAGAAGTGTATGATTGTAAGAATAAATATGTGTATATTAAAGTTTATCTCTGTAAGGGTACTGTTATAAATTTTTTGCCTCAATGCTTTTAATGTCATATGCATGCACTGCAATGACCAACAGTGTCTGGAAATTTTTAATTTTAATAATAATATTAATTACATAATTCACTCTATACATTGTATGAACATATTTATATTTTTTAAAGAAATCCTAGAATAGATCATTAAAAATATTTTCCCACGAAATAATATGGTGAAAAAACATAATCTCATATCGTAAAACGTGATGCAATTCGCAGCAAAATGTAATGTGTAAATTTCTTATATCAACAATCTATAAAATTAGGGACGATATACAATTTATTTAATAAAGTAAATAAACTAAATTAAACTTAATTTCTTATTGAATATTGCAGTTTAAATAAAGATAAGAAATATTCCCATTATTTATGGAATATGATTTCATTCATGTGGCTACCGCGACTGCCACTGCAGTAGACATTGTTGGCGCTTTCTTTTTCTATCTCTCGAATGGCGATATTGACGATATTGGCCTTAAGGATGTGGATCGTTTCTGAATTATTCTCATAGAATCGGTATTTAACGGCACCCCGCAAGAAAAGTCTAAAGGGGTCGAATCGCAGCTCCGTGGCGGCCAATTGACATCGCCAAGACGGCTGATAACACGATTACCAAACTTAATGCCAAAAAGATCGACTTTTTTCATGAGCTGCGTGGCTATCCTGCTGAAACCAAATATGATCCAATTTCATCATTTCATTTCAGCCCTTAAAAAGTCCGTAATAATGGATCTGTTGCGGTCACCGTTGACTGAAATAACGTTTTCAGCAACGAAAAAATGGGCCAACGATCCCACCACTCCAAAGTCCACAACAGACTGTCACTCTATCTGGATGAATTGGCTTCTTTACTTGCGGATTGTCTGATCCCCAGATGGGTCAATTTTGCTTGTTGACATAGCCGACAAGACGAAAATACGCCTCATCAGAAAATATATATATCGATATTCGATTTAAGCTTCTGTAATGCCCAATCCGAGAAGCCGGAACAAAATAGATGGTCATTTTCCTTCAATTGCTGTATCAATTGGACCTTGTAAGCGAAGAATCCAAGATCTTTGTGCCTTATGATACTGGTACGTGAAGTGGCAAGTTAATGAGATCGATGGCGAGTCAATGAGCCAATCAAGCCAGTCGCACGAACTTTTTATACAAACTTGCATATAGCACGTGAGTTACGTTGACACTTTACCATCACTTATTGTTAATCCCCTTTGTTATATTACAATCTATGTTTTACTTTGTTACTATTTTTTTATACCTTTCCTTTATTTTAAACTTTAACGTATTTTTAAGAAAGCTTTCAATAGTATACCAAATTCCTAATTATTATTTTTTATTAAGTTAATAGTTCAGTAAGAAAATACCCTTTGTACAATAAAGTTGAATTTAAATTCTCAAATATAAAATTGAGTTTAATTACTTAAGTGGCGCAGTCTTTATCGAACCTATTTGAAATACAAAAAAAGTTGATAAAATTAACTAAAGTTAATAAAGCAGATGAAAAAAAAAACATATATTTAAAAATGTATAGTTAAAAAACTAAAAAAAAACCAATTGAATAAATAAAATTACTATATACATAAAGAAAAAAACAAACAAGTTTTAAACTGATATTAAAATTATAAGTACAGTTTCAAAAAAAAACAAAAGTTATTACAAATTTTATATAAAATTAGTGAACAAGTTCTGAAAAAAAAAGAAATAACAAACATAGCGTTAACAACAAACAATTTAAATTTACCTTTAAATTAACGTACAAGTAAAAAGCAACAAAAAGCTGTAAAAAAAAACAATATTTAAATAAACCGGTTTCTTTTTTCAAAAAAAGAGACATTTTTCATGTTCTTATTTATAAAAAAAAACATAAAAAGGAAACCAACTAAATAAAAAGTTCAAAACAAAATAAGCCGTTAACAACAATTTGAAAATTTTAAATTATATTGTACAACGTTAAAGTAAAAAAAACAACATAAAACAGCATTAAGCTTAAATCTTTTAACAACAATAAAAAAACTTTCAAGCTTAATTAGTTAAAGCTTTTAGCAAAAAATACAATTATGTAGCAAATCAATCAACAATAGAATATTAATAAAATAAACGTATTGAGTGTTATTAAACTCTTAATTTTCTTAACAAAGGGATTAAGAGATATTAAAATAAACACTAATCTACTAATAAAAAAAAGGCTTTGAACAATCAAAAACAAAAGTGTTTTTTAAAGGAAAAAAATTAAAGAAATTTTAATATTATATTAACTTTTATAACAAAGTATAGACAATTTAAAATCAAAATGGCATTTGCTCTATCAATAAATGATGTATTAAAAGATGCTCAAAGAATTCACGAATTTAATGGTGATAAATCGTATGCTCTTACGTCGTTCCTTAGAGAAGTTGACACCGTACTCTTACTAGCACAAGCAGACCCTAGTGCTAAACTATATATATGTATATCAAAGAGTTATTTTAACGAAATTGCAAGGAGAAGCTCTTGATGTGATTAGAACTTTGTGGCAAAATCCAAGTTAGGAGGAGGTGAAGGATAGATTGATTGCTAACATCGGAATTAAAAAGACTTACCATCAACTCTATCAGGAGGCGTTTTCTGCTAAAAATTATGGTATTGAAAGTTATTTTAAATATTTAAAAGAAATTTTATGTAAAATTAATGAAAAGTTTGAATATGATTCAGAAAACCCATTGAGTTTAGTCCTGCATATGCAGAGAAAAAAATTTTAAAAACATTCATGAATAATATTGATACTAACCTAGCATCTGTAATTATTAATAAAAACATAACAAAATTAAGAGATGCATATAATTTACTGGAAAGAGAAGGATTGATACGAAATGAGGTTGAAAAGAAAAATACTAATCCTAAACAAAATATCAGTAATTATAGTGATAGAAAAGAGCTTAAGGGAAGTAACGGAAATTTTAGTAATCAGAACAATAGTAATAGACAGAAATATAATTTTAACCGAAATTCTAATAATAATTTCTCTGGGATGAACAGACAAAATTTTAACTCTAACCAGAATGTTAATGGCTATTTTAATATGTCAAGTTACCAAAATAATGGATATAATTATGGAAATTCGTAGAACAAATCAGTCTCGTTATAATAGTGGTTATTTTGGGGGCAATAATAACAACCAAATGGAAGTTGATTACTTTCAAGAGGGAGGACAAAATTTTAATAATGGGGAGCAGGTAAATTTTCATACAATTGCCCCTTCAAGGCACTTCCAATAGTAAGACTTACCATTGGTAACGATATCATAAAGTCTTTAATAGATACAGGTTCAACGACTTCATTATTAGACCAAGATAAATTACCACAATATAAAAGATTACTACTTGGAGAACCTATCCCATTTTCGTCTATGATTGGAAAATCAACAGTAAATTATGAAATTATTACAAAATTACCTAGAAAATTGGGCGAAAATGCCACTATGTCTTGGAAATTAATGAATTTTGAAAATAGGCAATTTGATGCTGTTATTGATATGGGCAGAGAGACTTTATTTATTAATCAGAACACTATTGAGTTTTTGAAAACATGTCCATATGATGAACATGAAATACATAAATTGGAAATTGTAGATATTAATGAAAAGGTTTTAGAAAACTTATATAGTGGAGTAAATGGGGATGAAAAATCGGCTTTTGAGAACATCTTAAATTTATTTCAGGATTTAATATTTGTTGAAGGTCAAATTTTAGGAAACACAAATGTGATAAAACATGAAATAAAGACAATAAATGAGAGACCTGTCTGTACGAAAATGAATCGTTATCCACATGTCCACGAACATGAAATTTGCGATCAGATAGATGACATGTTAAGACAGGGCATTATAAGGGAAAGTAACTCACAATACAACAGTCCATTATGGATAGTTTCTAAAAAAATTAATAGTTCAGGGGAAAAAAATGGAGAATTGTGATAGATTATAGAAAGTTAAATGAAATTACAGTAGATGACAAATTTCCTATCCCGAATATGGATACAATCTTAGATAAGTTAGGCCGTGCTCAGTATTTTTCGACAATTGATTTGGCAAAAGGGTTTCACCAAATACTTGTTAAAAAAAGACCGGTTGAAAACAGCATTCTCAACGCCTTACGGTCATTATGAATTTGTTCGGATGCCTTTCGGCTTAAAAAATGCTCCAGCAACGTTCCAGAGACTTATCAACCATATTCTCCGAGATCTTATTAATAAAATTTGTGTCGTTTATTTAGATGACATACTGATTTTTTCCACTAGTTTTGCGGAACATGTTTGCAATATAAATAAAGTTTTTGAGAAATTAAGAGAAGCAAATCTTAAAATTCAAATAAATAAGTGCAAGTTTTTTGCAAAAGAAACCCTGTATTTGGGTCATATATTGACACCTGAGGGAGTTAAACCAAATCCGGCTAAAGTCGATACAATTTTAAAACTTCAGTTACCTAATACTGTCAGAAAAATCAAATCATTTTTAAGTATAACAGGCTACTACCGTAAATTTATCAGAGATTACTCTAAAGTAGCATATCCCATGATAAAATATTTAAAAAAGGACGTTCAGTTAAATATTAATGACCCTAATTATATAAATGCGTTTGAGAAATTAAGAACTATTATCACCGAAGCTCCTGTACTAAGATATCCGGATTTTAAAGCGCCATTCCAGCTTATAACAGATGCTAGCCTGAATTCCCTTGGTGCTGTTTTGCAGCAAAACGGGCATCCTATCTGTTTTGCAAGTAGGACCTTAAATGAGCACGAAAAAAACTATTCGGCGACGGAAAAGGAGCTATTGGCAATTGTATGGGCCACAAATTATTTTCGTCCTTATTTATACGGAGTTAAATTTGAAATTCTTTCAGATCATCAACCATTACGATGGTTATTTGTTAAATCTCAAAGTAGAGAGTTGAATCCTAGGCTTTATAGATGGATTATAAAACTTAGTGATTTCAATCTAACTGTAAATTATATAAGAGGCAAGGATAATCAGGTTGCTGATTTTTTGAGCAGGATTAATAATGATTCAGGGGAAAAGGAAGATTCTCAAAATCTCATCGGAATTTTAGATACAATAGTAAATAGATTTAAAACTCAGATAATATTAACTGATAATAAAACTAGAGAGTCTGACATGTTTAAGTTTGTGAGATGTTCTTATCATGCCATGGATATGTCACCTTAAGATGAAACTTTTAAACAGATACACCATTACTACAAGAATGAAACAGGGCATACTGGGATTAATGAAAACTATGAAGGATTAAAAACGGATATATTTCCCAAATTTAAAGCTATTAATACAAAAATATGTCAATAATTGTGATATCTGTAATAGGGCGAAATTCGATCGTAATCCCGTAAGACCATAATTTCATTTGACTGAAACTCCAACTTATATTCGGCAGGTAGTTTATAAATTCTAAATCAAACTTTTTAACGTTTATAGAAAATTTTCAAAATTTGCAACTGTTTATTACTTGGAAGAACGAATCAAACCATTATCGAAAAGCTCCGGTTATATAGGTCTGAAAGGGGACATTTTGCTACCCTAATTGCTGATAATGAGTTTAAAAGTATAAATATTAAAGACTTCCTGAAAAACGAAAATATAGAATTTCATTTAGTCAAACCTAATAATCACACCGGAAATGCTGACATTGAAAGACTTCATTGCACTCTAGGTGAAAAGATAAGAACTTTGACCATAGAACAGAGATCTCTTAATATTAAGAACAAAATTAGTCAGTCAATAGAACACTATAACAATAGCTACCACTCTGTTATAAGAGAAAAACCATTTAATGTGGAATATGGCTACTGTAATAAAACAAAAATTTATAAACTAGTTGCGGCAAATAAGGAAAATTACATTAATAAAAGAAACGAAAATAGGGAAGCTTATACTGATCACAGAAATGTAGGTTATATACAAAATTATAGAGCATTGAGGCACAAGGAACAACCCAAGTTCAGAGTCAGTGAACTTCAAAACATACATAGTTCTAATATAAAAAGAAAGACAAAATATGATGGACAGTTAGATATAGGACAGTACAATAATATGGGAAATTGAAGTAAATTTACGTGTCTTTTATTTAAAAATATCAGTAAATTGTTTAAAAAATATAATATTTCTTAAAAAGATTAAAAAATATTTCAAAAAAAATTGTGTATTAAATAAAATAATAATTATCTTCAATTTTCAAATGTTAAACAAATGTTAAAAAGACCAGATATAAGAAATAAAACAAAATAAGTTTTAAAAAAAAATAACACTTTGAATTTTAAAGAAATCATAAAAATAATACTACATATTTAAAAAAATATATATATTTTATTTATTTTACTAAACTAGCTATAAGATTTCTGTATTTTTAAAGTTTTTATTTGTACATAAAAGATATATTTGAATTCAATTTTAAAAGGACTCAGGAGTGTCCGTAATCTAATGGGGGAGTAGTTACGTTGACACTTTACCATCACTTATTGTTAATCCCTTTTGTTATATTACAATCTATGTTTTACTTTGTTACTATTTTATTATACCTTTTCCTTTATTTTAAACTTTAACGTATTTTTAATAAAGCTTTCAATAGTATACCAAATTCCTAATTATTATTTTTTATTAAGTTAATAGTTCAGTAAGAAAATAACTTTTGTACATAAAGTTGAATTTAAATTCTAAAATATAAAATTGAGTTTAATTACTTAAGTCGCGCGGTTGGGCAAACGTACATTTGGGCAACACAGTGAGTAATAAGTTTGCAGTATTTCCAAGCGTAGAGCTACTCGTTTTGGTTCGCAGAGATATGATACTGAGTGATAATAAATATGTCGAACAGAGAAAATTTATCAGTTTCAAAATAATATATAATTTAAGAATATATCTGTATTTGGACCACCTTGTTTGATGTAAATAAATTATTATGTTCTATATACAAATAAATATATATTAACAAAAGTACACAACTACTATACGTAATTGTTAAATAATAAAGAACACATAAAAAATACTAAATTACGCTGTGCCGAATCTTTAATTACCCTTCGCTTATGCGTAACACTTGTCAAAAAAATATTTTAAAGTTTAATCGATTGCATCAGACGTGATCCTGTCTGATGCAATATATCTATCTGGCAGCCATATCTATCAAGACCATATCTATCTGAGCCATATCTATCAAGACCATATCTATCTAGACCGAACCTCAAAAGTAAAAAAATTAAAAGTGAAATTGTGAAAAAAAAATATTTGAGGTGATAAAATATTTTATTTACCAGTAGTTACCATGAAATTGTGCTAAAATACGAGGGCGGTCCCAAAATTACTTTGGTGAAAAGTGGAAACCTGAGAAATGTAAGTTTTAAATTTCAAGGAGCCACGTAGTTTACTATTTTTTTAAGCTTCAAAAATAAACGACCTCAGAGAATTTGTAAACATGGAAAAAATATTACAAAATCAATTAATAAAAGTTCGAATTATTCATCACCATATTTGCAAGATTTAGCTCCCTCGGATTTTCCAAACTTGAAAATATGGTAGAAGATTTGCGATTGATGGCTATCTAAAGGAGCTAGACAATTCTTACTATAAACAAAGTATCGAAGCTATTAAATATCACCTAAAAACTGTAACAAGCAAACGAAAAAAATTATGTTGAAAAATTAAGAAAATTTTTCCCAAATTGTAGTGTTTTCTTTGTTAGGTCGGCTTCTTTTGGGACCGCCCTCGTACACCAATTTGTATGGAAAATTTACAAGTACCTTCAAATTTCTTAACTTTTTAACCGTTGGACCGCCTTTGCTCATATTCAATACCAAACTTTTCGGAAGGATGACCAGCAATCTAGGAAAAAAGAAGCAACCCCACTGTCATATTCTTGTCGTGATTGCCATTTTTACAGACATACAAAAGAATTTACAATACAGAAAATATAAAACATAAAATATCATATTAACGAACAAAAAAAAAAGCTTGAATTTTTTGCCTACTAACCAAATTCCCCATTTTCCCCTACTTCATTAGTGAGGTTTATTTATACCATTTCAAAATTAAATATCTAATATTAAATGTTATAAAGTAAATAATGTTATCGTAAAAATACCAATATCTTAAGGTTTAAATAAAAGCAAAGGCGTAAAAGAAAACAACAAAATACCTCTGTTTTATAGAATTCTGAAAGAAAATAAAAATAAATCATTTACTTACCGCACACACACACAAATTATTTAAATTTTTTAATTAAACTCCGTTATGCAGGCCATAGTATTTTTGGTATATTTATTCTTAATTGCTTGAACGTTTTCGGTCTGAAATCTATAGAAAGTTGAAGAAAAAAATGCAGGAGAAAAAAATGACTTATTAAAATGGCAATAAATTATGGCAAACATAGTACATATGTACGTGTGTTTATAAAGTGTGCAATAATTTCACTTTTATGTCAGTTTTAGTTCTTTTTTTTATTAAGTTTTTATTTTTTTTTCGAAAACAAGGCAGCAGTAACTTAAGGTTAGTTGGTTGATTTTCAAAAATAAGAAAATGCATTAACATTTTTCTTTTGAATCAATGTATTGTGTTAATTACCGGATGGTAAGAAAAAGAAAGGAAATAAAGAGAAAGTTCTGTTTACGGGCATTTAGCTTCAGGTATACTTTAACATAAATCTTTGATGCCATGATGAGGCTAAGTATGGGTGTATGTAGGCGCAACGACCTATAAATTAGGATGCCTATGGAACATATAGGGATATTTCTTTTTTAGATAAATATTATAGATTTTAATTAATTTTTTTTAACATGAAGTTTTTTCTATTTTTGGTATCTTAGATGACTCTTGATTTTGCTGACTAGCAACACTAAACTAACTAGTCGGGTGTATAACAAAGAATCTGGGTAAAAACTAACAACACCGCTTTTGCTTTCGCGACATGATAGCCATTTCAACGAACAGACAGACGGACCTGTGTAGATCAGCTTAAAATAAAAGGATCATAAATATATATGCTATATTTTGATGTATTATAAACGGAATTACAAACTGATATAAATCCTCTCATTTATGTGGAGGTTATAAAAAAAGTTCCATTTTATAAAATGACCCAAAGCAGCCAATATACTTGTTCGACATAGTATAAAATCATATAAAACTGAAGTTTTCATTTTTTTTTTTTGTTAAGTTTAACAAAAATGGGTAAAATTTAACAAATGTTGTTACCAGCGTAAAAATATTAATAAATTTTGTTAAATTAACATATTTTTTTGTTGAGCCAACATATAAATTATTTTGAGTGTATAATTACGGACTTTCAGTTACATTAAATATTTTCATATTAAATTTTTTTTTTGGAAAAATTGTTTTCATTTTTTGAGTGAGGGAGTGCCAATGAAAACACAGCTTTGGATTTTTAGATTATCAACTTTGAAAACTCATAATTTTTACTTATTAAAAAGTCTAATGTTTGATTAAATCGAAAATATTAAAAATATGGGGTTAACGTAGATTAGCTTTAAGTACTTAACATTTATAGGTAATAGTGAAAGTACAGCTAAATATTTAAAAAATCATGTTGATAAAGGTCGTAGCGGACCAGAAAATGCATTCCATTCAGCTGGTGTCGAATAACTTTTTCTGTGTATTCTCCATGATTACTTAATAAAAATAAGAACATTTTTTCATTCAAGAAAAAAAAATTTTTTTTTCTATGATCTCGAATATACATCGAAATATATTTTCATATAAATAGGTATTAAAAAAAATCAACTATAAAATAAAAACTTGACTATCTAAAATATATTGTTTTTTTTTTTTGTTTGTTTTGGATTTGTTCCCTCTTTCCTCCCTCATAACATATTTTCCTAATTCTAACACAATGCACTGCATTAGTAGGAGACATCCCCTGACATCAAATATGCTCGGCTTAGAGTTCTAGTTTGGTACAATTGTTTACTATTTGAGTTTTAGAAAATTGGCCAAACAATCCGCTAGGATTTTTTTAAATTGAGAATATAATGCTTACCCAAAAAATATATTCGTGCTGACATGCACATTTATTGCCAATGGAATTGTTTGGTAGTGGTAATCGAAATTTTCATTTGTGACAACCGACTTATAGCTGTGGCAACCGAATTTCTGTTTCCATACTCAAATCACTTTTGTCTTAATAGTGAGAAATTTGCTTACCACAACCGTATTATACGACTGGCAATGAATTCGGTTGCAGGAACGAATCTGTTTTTTCTGGGTACGTATACACTCAAAATAGTATGTAGTTTACTGTTTGTGGTTTAATAAAAAAAGTTTTATACTCTGTTAAAAATAAATTAACATATATTTATTTTTCAAAGAAATATTTATTTTAACTTTTTTATACATTTGTTTAAAATGTTTTACTGTCATTTACCGATTTTTTTCAGTTTCATTTATTTTTTTTTTATTATTTTTTTTAAATTTAATAAAAAATTCCCCCAAAATGGAAATTTGTGGTTTATTTGTTTCCTTTACAGCTATTACATATTTAAATTTTGTTTGCCGTTTCAAAAAAATTTAAAAAATGCCAGTTTTGTTTTTTAATTTAAATTGTTAGTTTATATACAAAGTTATTTCAAATCGGAATACAAGAACTTCATAAGCACACACATGCACACATAAGGCCATTCTACATTTTGCAGACACAAACAATAATACAAAAAACAGAAACAATTTTAAATAAATGAATAATCAGTTATTTTTTTCAGAATTGGTAGGTAAAATTTTAACATTTATTTTTAACTTATTAATTATTTGTTTTTACTGATGTGTTAGTTGTTTAAACAATATTTAAAAATAAATAACAAAAACCATTGGATTAAAATAACAACAACAAATAAATTATATCATATGGGTATTACAAAAGTTGGGGCAAACGTAAATCGATCAAAAAGTACAATTATAGCTTAATTTCCATAGCAATATTAATGTTAAAACGTATACGTTATAATATTCATACAAAAATATATCGCTTATATGCGTACTGTTTCGTAATTAAATCATTTTACACTGCCGTTCCTTTTAAGCAACACTATTTAAGGCTCGACAGATTTAGAAAAATATATAGTTTAAATTCTTGGCTTGGTTGCCATATGCAGTTAAACAAAAAATAAATTTTTGATATTTTCTATACGACTGTTTTAAAAAATTATTAAAAATTTGAAAGAAGGCAGATTTTAGAAAGTAGTATGTTTGGTGATTTGGGTAAAGACATATAAGACTGTTTTAACATGAAAAAAATGTGATGTTTAGTATCTACTTTTGTAAAATTTGTAAAAACTTTTGTAAGCTAAATATTACCAAATTATCTTTTTATACCCTTCACCACAGGTGTATGGGTATATATAAGTTTGTCATTCCGTTTGTAATTTCTGCAATATTGATCTTAGACCCTATAAAGTAAATACATTCTGGGTCCTTATGAAGAGCGAAGTTGATTTAACGATGTCCGTCTGTGTGTTGAAATGGGTTTTCCGAAGAACCTATACATGATGAGGACTTGATTGTTATTTATTTCTGTTACATGTGATCCATTTCTGTTTGCTATTGAAAATCAGACAGATC
Organism: Eustalomyia histrio; assembly: GCA_949748255.1. NCBI lineage: Eukaryota > Metazoa > Arthropoda > Insecta > Diptera > Anthomyiidae > Eustalomyia > Eustalomyia histrio. The sequence goes on from OX456525.1 coordinate 99,505,243, forward strand.
GGTTAATAAATGGCTGAGATATTAGCAAAAAACCAGGTCTACCTCCAATTTTTTCCGTAAAATCCCTTTGTTTAATATCTATGTAGAATTTTACGCATAACAAACACATCCATTTGTTGAAATTCTTTTCTTTCATCTCCATCTTTTATACACAAACAACAAACATATACAAAGATTTGTCATTTAAATAAAAACCAAACAAAGCTCTAATGAACGAAAACTGTTTTTTTAATTCTATTAACGATGATTCCGCATGACCTTAATAGCTCAGTTGTCTAAACGCTTTTTTTTCTCTAAGGCCGCGGGTTCGAATCCTACACCCGCTCAATTCAACTTTGTTTTTTGTACAATTTTTTTTTTATTTTCTTAAGACTTTTTTTTTGTTTTTTTAACATTTAATAATTAATTTAAATAAAATTTTATATTAATAATTAAATAATCCATAAATAGGCTAAAAACATCAAAATTTTTATAAAAGCCCTCTGATACAAACAAAATACAAACGGTTTTATTTCTATTTTTTGCTCCGATTTAAAAGAGTTTATAAAAAGATTTTTAAACCATTTTATTTCTCATATATTAAGAAAATTTTATACATAATTTGCCTTTGAGTGCAACTATTTTAGGTCATAACTTAAAATAATTTATAAAAAAAAAATTATAAACTATTTTCCTTCAAATTTTTAAAATTAAGCTAAAGAAATTAAAAATATTTTTTAATAAAAAAGCGAAATAAAATCCCAAATGCAAATTTGCCAGCTAAATCAAACGTTTTTGTAGAAATAATACACATGCAGTTCTAGTGATTTCTTTTAACGATTTGTTGAAATTCTTTTCTTTCACCTATTCGCCTTTTATACACAAACAACAAACACTATTCTAGAGCTGTAATATGACTTATATAGCAAAAGATCTAAAATCTTTAGTATAACATATTTGCTGAAAAAACGCGGAAATATCGGTTCAGATACAAAAAATTTATGCCCAAAACAAAAGTTTTTTTTAAATACCTATTTTCTGGAACCATAAATCTTCCCGAGTCCAAGTTTTATCACCAAACTAAATGGTTAATTGAAAGAAATAAATCTTTCTACCAATTTTAAAAATTAATAAAAAAACCGGAACAATGTAAAATTTTTTTAGGTACTCATTATAAAAAACGTAATCGTTAGTTTAAGCAATTGTAAGTATTATTGTTGCTGTATTTTCCTTCACAGCTGTACGCAAATTTATGAATATTAAACAAAAATTTCGTGATACTTTGCCAAAAGGTAAGAAAACTGGTCAGTTTGTTTTCGATAAAAAAAATTAAAAATATTTTAACTAACTTCTCATAAAATTTATGTAAGTCAATTTGCTAGAAGAACTTTAATACCCTTAAGGAAACAATGAACTTTGTTACGAAGACATTATTCATTTAAAACTTTTTGTGTCTTATGTGTATACAAAAAGTAGTTGTAGCTGGTATATTATCTATGGAAAACGTGTAATTACTTAAAAAAGAAAATTTGTATTTTTTTTACCAAAAATTTAAAAAAAAGCATTTTATGGAAAATTTTTTCTCTTTACTCGTCAAATAAGCCTCATATGAATTCCTATCCAGGGACTATGTTTAAGCAAAATTAGACAAAACAATGTTAATCAGACATGGAACATTATTATTTGTATTCATAAAAATCTCTTAGAGATGTAATCAGAAATTATTATATTGTGTGTGGATAAAAACAGGAAATATTAATTTATTTAAATTATAATATAAGGGTCTAACGAAAAACTTTATATATAAAAATGTTACTGCTATGAATTTTTGGGGGTTTTACTATTGTTTTTCCTAAATATGTTGTAATGTTTTTGCTTTTTTCCTTTTGTATGGCTTTGTAAAATACATGAAATCAAAAGGAAACTTAAGTATCACACATAACACAAGAGTGACACTTGATTTATGTTAAGGCTCCATTTATTTTTATATATAAATTTTCAATTGTTGCTTTTTGTTGTTGTTTTAGTTTATTCTTTGATATTTGAAATATTGAATCACGCTGCTGCGAATGAAAACATTAATTCTATATTGAGTTCTTAATTTAACCTTATATTTCTAGCAATTATACAAACATAGTCCTCTGACAAGTTCCTTAGACAAGATTTAAATTCGATTCGATAACAAATCATTTTGCACAAAGTTTTGAGATTCAAGAACATTTAATTGTACTAATGGAAGTCAAAATGTACCAGTTCTTGAAGTGAGCAAAAGAAATTATAGCTTATAGGTCATAGTCAAAAGAAACGGTTGTAAAACATAAGTTTTAACCTGTGTCAATGCAGTATCATAGTGGGCCATTTTTAAAATGTTTTCGAAATGACTCAATCATTTCTTAGCGGATTGACAATGTAATTTCGGGCTTAAGTTTTGACAAACCTAACGTATTGTAGTAAAATTTGAGACTAATAAATGCTTTGCTACTGCTTATAACACAACAGAAAAAGACTTTGGGATAAGATAAAATACAAAATTGTAATAAGATAAAATTAAAAATTGTGAAAGGTTGAATTTTGTCATTTAAGAATGGAACACAATATCATTCATATGACTATCACGACTGGCTAGGTAGTACCTCATCCGATCAACCCAATTTTTCAGTACATTTTTGATTGTTTCTGCTCGAATCTCTTCAATGGCAACTTCGATTTCATGTATCAACGCTTCAATTGTCTCTCGATGGTTTGCATAGCAATTTTCTTAAATGGCTCTCCACAGAAAATAATCCAAAGGGCACAAATCACAGCTCCGAGGCGGCATCACAATTTTGGCTGATTATTCGACTTTCAAAAACAGTGCGTAAAATTTCAATCGTTGCGTTGGCTGCGTAACATGTGGCCCTGTCTTGTTGAAACCCCGTCGTTGAACATGGCACGGTTACCCTCACCGTTGACGGCAACGGCGGCTCCCTCCTCATTTTCGAAGAAAAATGTTCCAGTGGTGGTAGTCATATGAATGATATTGTGTTCTATTCTTAAATGACAAAGTTCAACCTTTCCAATAAAACTAGAAATGTGAAAAAATAATCAGTACTTTTTTTCTTATAGCCGATTCAAATTTAAAGTTTTAAATGGCCCATCCTATATTACATGGACAGACAGAATTGGACTACCAAAGAAAGAACTTCAACTTTTAATCTAAGAACCATCTGTCTCACTTTTTCGGCCACCTCAGGAAAATAGTGAAATTAATTCGGACATTTGGGGATACTTTTTTGTCCGTCAGCGTATTGAAAACATTCAGAATTCTATATAATATATGCAATAACACGGTATATTCATTAAATTGGGAAGTTTATTTTACATAATGTCTGCATTTTAGCATGGGGTTGTAAAGTTATTGCAAAAAGTCAAAAAATGGGCTTCGTGAAAAATTTGTTAAAATTAAAAATCGAAGGAATATCTACACAAAAAAAATACATATCTGCTAAAAAGTAGTAAGGAATAAAATATGCGAATTTGGCAGCATATCAATAACCAAACCCAAAATCTTACAAATTTTTGCAACATCATATTCAAAAAATAAAAAAGTACAATAATACCACTAAAAAGACCAAAACTTAGAAAATATTATAATGATAGAAACAGTATGTGCTTTTAAATAAATATAAGTTTATTGCTCCTACTGGTTTGAGTTGCATGTCCTCCTGCAATGCGAACAATTAAATCAATTGTGATCCCTTTGTTTAACCTTTCTCCATTTCTTAATCTCAGCTTTTAGGAATATTATTATTTCTTTCACTGCGAATTTATTTATTCATCCTCTCATAATTCGGATCTGTTCTTGATTTTAGTACCTTACACAAATATGTTGTCAGGGTATAATGAGTTTGTGGTGATGTTTATAACTGTCAAAAATATCAGACTTAGATCCACCTAAGAATTACTGAATTACTTTTAAATGGTTATGAGACACACCAAAAAGCATAGATAACTAGTTGATATTTAGGTTGTACGGGACCGGTAATTAGGCCTTTGAATAAAAAATAAAATCGGACTACTATATTTGTACCTTATCAAACATAGAAAATATAAATATATTTGTGACAAGCTTTTGTGGACGAACCTAAAAGGAACCCTAAGAAATTTGGTTAGCATCGATCCATGTTGAGACCTCCACTCATAGAAAGGTCCTATCTGTATTAATTTAAAATTTTAAAAAGATATTGAGATCTAGTATCTATATAACCCAACGTTTTGTTATTTGTTTAATTGTACCTTTTGAAGCAATTTCGTTCAGATTTGTTTCTGTATTTTCGGTATTGCTCATGAAAAAATATCAGGTTCCCATGCTGTAGGATTATTATTACCAGAAAATTAAAATAGTGACCTACCGAAGAGACAAATATAAAAATAATCCCTTTTTCCAACTTTTCCGAAATTATTTTTCTTGGCCAAAATTTAATACACATATTTTTTCGTTTTTTTTTTTGTTGTTGCATTCTAATACTAAAAACTTTAAGTTAACAGAAATTATATTTTGTTTTTGTTGTTATAATATAGAAAATCAAAATTAAAAAAAGGAAATAAAAAAGCGTTTTTACACACATTTCTTTTGTTTTTCCTGCTTGAGTCAGAATAGTTTTTACTTATAGCCTGTTCCTATATTTCGAAAGAATACGTTCGTTCGCTTTCTAGTCGAAAGAAAACTGATTTGGATTTTACTAACTCTATTTCTATGCGAACGATGACTCGAACGACAAGTCGAATGAAAACGTAACTGTTTTCATACAAAATTTGGTTTCTCTATTTCGAACAGCTCGAACGCAAATGTCAAAATTAGTCACTTGCTATTTTTTGTCGAGTAAATATATATTTGATATTTTTAAAAGCAAAATGAAGTAAAAAAAGCAATAGATAACAAAAAGTAAGTACAAAATAATACAAATATTTATAGTTTATTAAGAATTTTAAATTTTAGTTAAAAAAATCAACAATGGACCATCCGAAGACGCTTGTATTTTATATGGAAGAAAGGTCTGATTTTGCCAGAAGGACTCTGGTGTTCGGAGCAAACAAATTTTCCGCAGAGGAGGAAAATTTGACCAGAAAACTAAACTCCGTTTCACCCCCTATTGCGCTGTTGCTGAGTGGTAAAAGGTATGTTTGTGTTGTTTGTGGATTACGTTTGCCCAAGAAGCTCATATTTACATTTTTTATTTTACATCTTTCATTTTACAAGGACTTTAGCAGTGACCGCACCGAACAGACAACAGGCAACAGAAAAGCTCTCCAAGCAACAATTTAACCTACAACAAATCGATAACAAAAATTTTCACAAATAAACACACTTTCCAAATAAAAATTGATTTGTTTATTGTTATTTTTTTATTTCATTTGTCATATACAGCTGATCACTGTTAAACAGGGTTGTTTTTGTCTTTAAGCAGTTTAGTAGTATTTTTACTACTTTTAAAGAAAATTGTAACAAATGCTCAAAATATATGATCTGGCATCTCTGTGATTTGTAAATGCGTAAGAAACGAAAATTGACACACGTTAGTCAAGTCGATCGAAGGCTTTCGAAATAGAGAAACCCAAATTGATTCGAATTCGAGTGACTTGCTTTCGTTCGACTAGTTTTTCGTTCGAGATCGAGGAACAGGCTATTAATAAAGTTTATTATGGAAAATAAAGCTGATTGCAAGTAATTTAAAAAAATTATATTAAAAGGGTGAAAAGTAAATGGCGAAATTAAGAAAAAGATATTTTATTTCATTCAACCCAAAAGATAATTGTGTTCGAAAAAATTTAAATTTTACATAAGCTTGGAAAATTTTGAAGCTAATTAAAACAAATAACCTGGAATTTAGGTCATATTTTGCGATTTTATTCGTTTAAAAAAAAAAAAATTTACAAAATCGATTTTGAACCATAATTTTTTTATAAATAAAATTATTATATTTTTTAAAAATAATTTAATATTTCGAATCAAAACTTATTGAAATTCCAAAAAGGTGAATATTAAGGATTTTTTTTGCTATAGATTGCTATAAAACTTTCAAGGCCTACATCGTGATTAAAAAGATACACGTATGATACAATTATGTATGATATATCAAATGACAGCTTAGGGTCTTGTCTTTAAGATGGGTTAATATAAAATTAAATAATAGTTTGATTTTGATATATGAATAATTTATTTCACAACGGGTTAATATGAATTTATGGTATAAATCTCATATGACCTAGCTTCCATATAACACATATCTTCTAAGAATCGATTTGAAAACAAAAACTTTACACTCCAAATAAAAATTTAGAATTTCGGAAATTTGAAGAAGACTACACGCAGAATATTATGTAGTTAACTGTTTGTAGTTTAATAAAAAAGTTTTCCGTTCCATTTAAAAATAAAAGAACATACATTTATTTTTCAAAGAAATACCTATATTAACATTTTTATACATTTATTCGAAATAATTTACTATCATTTACCATTTTTTCAGTTTCATTTATTTTTTCATTTGTTTGAAATTTAATAAAAATTTACCTACAAAACGGAAACTTGTGGTTTATTTGTGTCCGTAACAGTTATTACAAATTTAAATTTTGTTTGCTGTCTGTTTCAAAAAAAAAATATTCAAAAATTTCATTTTTTTTTATTTAAATTGGTTGTATATATACAAAATTTTTCAATACAAATTACAAGAACTTCATTAACACACATACATATACAAACACATTCATACAAAAAGTGTTTATAGCTTCATTTGCATACATACATTTTGTATTATACGAGTATATTTAAAAAAATAAAAAATACAAAAATGGAAATAATTTCAAATAAATGAAAAAAACATTTATTTTTTAAGGATTGGTAGGTAAAATTTTGATATTTATTTTAACTGATTATATCATTTGTTTCTTACGGATGTGTCAGTTGATTAATAAACATTTAAAAATAAATAACAAATGGCATTTAATTTAAATGAAAATTAAGTAGACCGGTTTTTAAATGAAATATCATTTCTTTTAAATGATATTTTCAGTTATTTTAACTTACAAACTTTTTTAAGTGTATGAGATTATTTGATAAGAGAAAGCTTTTATTTTACTCACTGAACAACGTTCAACAAGTGAGTAAAATAATGGTTCGGATCAGTAATTTGGTCATAAAGTAAACCGGTTTCTTAAAAGTTTAAAAATCTTTCCCTGATTTCAACCGAAATTTTAATAAATGCACTTGTATTTAGCAGTAATCAGTTTTGTAATAAAAAAGCAAAATTTTAGACGATGTCATTAATTTTGGGCAAGAAAATTAATCTTCGAGTCCATAGTGCATTAATTAAAAAGTTATGAAGAAAAAGTTAAAGTGACCTCAAAAATTTCCTTACAAATTGGTTCATTTTTGTTCCGTTTCATCGTTGTGTTAGGGGAATAAATCCCATATCAAACTTTCCACCAGATGTCTAGAGGTATTTTTATTCACCTCAAAAAATTGTTACCACTAAAATATTTTTATCACAAAAACCTCAAAAATTTATCTAGAACTATTTGTAGCTGTGAATCAGACTTTAATATACCAGGGCTTACACGCAGAGAAAAAACATGGTTGCAACATGATCACTGCTACTATATTGTGCTTGCTGCAATCGGGTATAATTGTCACAACCATATTATTGGTTGTCTAACCATCAACATGGTCGCTACCATCATTATTATAGTAAATATTTCACTATTTTATGATTGCCACCTTCTATTTTATAACATGATTGGGTGTAACCATTCTGTGGTAACAAAAATTCTGACTATGAATAAAATATGATAATTATGCAACCATGCTGGCAACAGTCAATGAATAATTATACGTCAAATAAAACATGACTGTAACATTTACAGTGCTAATACGAGTTTTGTCTTGCTTTCATAAAACCAAAATGTCTTTAAAAAAAACAATCATATATTGTTTACTAAAACTGGACAAACATAAGATGGGTAGAAAATACCTTTCATATGAATTTAAAACATTTCATCAATTGACTTTTTAAGATCCAGTTAATTTTTTTTTTTTTAACTTTAGAAGATTTTTTTGAGGGTTTTATTCGAAAATTCCTTATACATGTAATATTATTTACAATAATCAATTCATTGTCAAGAGATTCTATATAAAGATTTTATATGGGTCATATTATGATAATCCAGAAATCATAATATAGATATGGGGACCATAATGCAATAACATTTTGAGTATACCATTTATGATTACATGCAATCATATTATGATAAATTCAAAATCATATGTTTATTTAGAATCATAATATGGTAATTTTTGGATCTTAATATAACTGTAGGGTCCATATTATGGTAAAATTATGGATATTTTATTATCATAATATGATAACCATAATATAGTACGATTATGGTTGGCAGAATTATAATCCCAAAAATATATGATGCTCTTCGAATATGATTCTCCCAACCATGTTTTTTCTTTGCGTGTAGAAAATATTTATTATTTTGTAAACTAAGACTGCGCTGACATCTAGTTATTAAACAAGTCCTTAGCGAAAACGCGTATGTAAGTGGATGTGAATGCAGTATAATTTTTTTTCTTGATTTTAAATCAAATGTAAAATTTCTGAATATAATTTTCAAATTACGATTAAAAAAAGTTATTCAAAAAATTAAGTAGCACCCTATTATTATTTACTAATATTTATTTATATGATTTCATTAAATTTCATAAAAACAACTTTTTTGATTTAACATGAAATTTAATATTCCCACATAAATTTAGCACAATAAAAACCAAGTATTTTTTGGGAGAAAATTTTGTTGTCATAAAAATTATTGTTTTACAAACCTTAAGGCAAATTTTAAGTTCTTTTAGTTGGTATAGGAAAACACTTTAAACTTTTTATTTTTTATTATACATTCATATTTATTTAACATATTTATTTCGATTTGCACAACAAGCCCATATTAAATAACTTCTTAAACTTTTTAAATATTTTTAATTTTTTATATTTATAATTTTTTTTCAAATTTATGTATTCTTTAAATCATTTTATATTTTTTTCATTTAGCAAATTTTTTGGTTTAATAAAATTTTGCACTATGTAGGTCAGTTAAGGTGACGCTAGAATTGCAATAACATAATTTTGTGTAGTTTTATATTAAAAATTTGCTTTCGCGTATATAAAACCTCTATTGCGTTTTCCCGTTGGCAATGATGCTGCCTTTAAGAAAGTGAACGACTAAAAGTTGCCACTTAAGTTGTTTTAAACTGTTGGATTTGTTGTCGGTTTTTATGTTTGCATAAAAAATTATTTGATTTGACTTTGAGCAACAACAATGGAGCATAACAAAGAGAGTAAAATATATTTTAACCGACAATAAAAGTTCTCTTAAGAATTAAGAGTATTCCTTAAAATTGTATTGCGTACGAGGTGAATGATTAATAAACAATTTTAAACAAGAAGATGTGTAATTGTTTTAAAAGAGAGCTGTTTTTTAGTATAGATTTTATAATTATATTTTCTTGAGCATATTTTTTGTCTAAAGTACAACCAAAATATAGTAGTTTTTAAAAACTTTTAGTTCATGTATAATTTTCTGCTGGCAATACTTCTTCACTTCCTCCGTAACCCAGCAAAAAAAAATCTAGTCATTCTGTGACTATAACTTCTTTCATTGCTTCCTAAACTTCAGTTGACATTCTTTTATGGTTTTTTTGTGTTATTCTAAGGCACTTCCAAAAGAATATCTTAAAAAATCACTCTTCATTACTTCTAAAGCATAAGTTATGGTATATCGTATATTTATTTTTTTGATTCTTAAGCATTTATTCAAATTGAAAAAATAGCTCTAATGAACTTTTTAATTTTTTTATTAAATCATTTTTTATATATTAGCTTAAAATTTCATGAGGGTTAGAATTTATGCAGTTTTGCAATTTTTAAAAATGTTTTGAAATATCAAGAAAAACAGATTTTTTTAACCTTTAATTGAAACTAGCTGGCCTTTCATTTGCATTTTTTCAGCCTTAAATATTTATGACGTCGCAATCTGTGCATTTTTGCATTATGTTTATTATTTAACGCTACACCATTTGCAAAATAATTTTCAAACTGTGTAAAACTTATTTCAAATTACACAAAAAGGTTTTAAAATTGTGCAAAAATTATTTAAAATTGTTCAAAAATATTTTAAAATTGTGTAAAAATGTTTCCAAACTGTACAACCATTTTTTAAATTATCCAAAAATGTTTAAAATTTGTCTAAAAATTCATTAAAATTTTTGAAAAATGTTTCAAAAATGCCTTTTCACTAATACAGAATTATTTATATGTTTTAGTAAAGAGAATTTGTATATCAATGCATAAATTTCACTTTTTTAATCTTATTTTTCTGCATTCTTATGAATTAAATTTTCATCAAAGCTTAAATACTGCAAAGTATATGAACATTTTCCACTCATGCATCAGAATATCTAATCATTGCATCGTCATTGCTTCCTTACAATAAAGTATGAGTAATGCTAGTAGCTCTATTTGAATACATTCCACTAATGTTAAATTCATCGATGAAACCATTAGAAAAGAAGTGATGCCTTTGCCATAGTAGTGATGCGTTTATTGCTTCTTTGGCAGCTTCATTTTTGCTGGGAACTTAAATACTAACAAGGAAAGTATCCCAACCTAAACACTACGATTTGTAATATGTGATAGAACAAAGAAATCCAAAAACAACTTGACCCACGTTCGCAATGCAAAGTTCGATATACATAACGACTATATTTTAGCGTTGTCAAATTTTTCCAAAACGTATCAAAAGGGGCTTTACGAAATATTAGTTAAAATCGCATATAGCACGAATACCAAAAACTGAAAAAACAATTATTCGATGAAAATAGAGAACAATTTATGTTAATTTGGCAGCCATATTAATATACTTATCCATATAAAATATCGAAAGTATTTTAAAAAAATACCAGGAAAAAGCCTTCAAAAATCCCTTTTCAACGATACCACTCTTGCATATGATTCCTTTAGTTTAAATACCTTAAAGAGCTAAAACCGCCTGACCCCAAAACCCGTGATAGGTCGTCCTTACATTTCTTTTTTTTTAATATTAAAAATAAAAATATCAAAGTGTTTCAGTTGGGGTGCTATCCTTGTCAGATTTTTTTTGTTTAAAATAACTATTAAATGCTATTCACATTGTTTGTCTTCCACATTTATCCTTTTTTAAAGGTTTTTCTGTTTACTAATAATCTCTTTTGGCATTTATATAGTTAGGCTGACCATTCGTACTGATTTTATAAGTACGGTATAATAATGGTGCTTCTTCATCCAAGATATTTTTGTAAAAAAAAATAGAATTTTGAGTTTTTTTATAAAAAGCAAAATGGTATAATTCACAAGATAAAAGTCCAGTATTTTGACTATATGATACCCTTCAACTAGTATAAATTGTGGAAAGTTTCGGGAAGCAGTCCAAAGTCCGGAACAGTTTCTGATAAATTTTCTATAAACAGTGGGAATTTCCTAAAAATTCTCTGAAGTAAGGTGGGCTTGTATGGGGTACTATATAGAAATATGGTTCGATTTTCTTTGTCTCATATAACATTCGAAATCCAAATGGCAAATACCATTTAAGCCAAATTCAAAAAGCACCCTTCTGTGATATATATTTATGTCTGATTATTGAGCATTTCTTTGTTTTAATAGAGTCTTGAGCCATTAGAAACTTATCCTTATCCAAAGTTGACATGGAGACGTGGACGGTCTGACATCGTTGAATCGACTGAAAAAGTTGTTCTTATTCGACTGGTAGTCGTGTAGTCCTAAGTGTGATATATTTCGTAGTTATAAATATTAGCACAAACTCAATATGCCATGACCAAGTAGTGGTGTAGGGTATACATAGGAGAAAGTAATTTATGATTCTATATAACATGTCCATCAACTGTATTAAAAATAAAAATTCTTGTAATCCGAGTGTTGTTTATTAAGAATATTTTGTCGGAAAAGTTTTCAGATTCTTGCAGTATTTCACTTCAAGATTTCACTTCAAGAAAAATGGTCACCTTTTAATATATTTATAACTAAATCGTTAGTATAAAATCTCTTATTCAAACGCATGCTCACGCATTTGTTCCATTAATATTTTGTTCTCTTTCTTATTATTTATATTTCTCTTTAGCAAAGCTATATATAAGAGATAACAAAATTTGTATTTGCTCTTAGCATTTTTAGTCATTGTGACCAAAATGAAATAATAATCGGTCCCAAGGACTACTTACTACTCTACAAGAAATAAGGATTTAAATCATTCGGATATCGAATCAAATTCTGGTATCGTAGCTGGTTTTGAAATGCGAGGCAAGTGAAGGAAAATTTACTGAAAATATACTTTTTGCAATTTCCGAAAGAAACGTGTTAAAGACTGGGGTTCAAATGAGGAAAATATTTCGCCTTAACGAGCTGCCCTAGACTCTTTGTCTAGAAGTCTTAAACTTGAAATATGGACTACGGACAAATTCACTGATAAGGTAATTTAAAAAATTGGGATTCAGAACTTTACGGCTTGGCCAAATCACAATAACTGGAAACCTAAAATGTACAAAACAAGTTGAATTGAAACATTAAAATTAAGAAACGGAATCAAAACACTACCCAATGGGAACGAAATGGAACGATTCTGAACTTTTGTGACAGTTATGGATTTGAATTTTTAAATTTAACATTTAAATTTTTGTCATTAATATAAAAAATGGTAATGCAAATAATTACATTACAATTGATATAAAAGCAACAGTAATGAAATCATCAATTATCAACCGCACTTAGCGCATATGTTTACGTAATACCCCAAAAATCATAGATTAAAAATCAAGAATAAAAATATAAGTTTCCTGTAGTATGGGCTCATGCACTGATAAGGTACATTTGGAAATTTTCATCAGGAACGTGGTCAAAATAAGCGGATAGGGTCGGTCAAAAAAAATCTTGAACGGAGTTCGAAATTTTAAAATATATGTCCCCTGATATGCTCATTCACAAATAAGGTTCTTTATGTCTTCTTCACTGGAGCGTTTTTAAAATGGCCACCTTTACAACCCAGTGTACAGATCTTATGTAATGGGATTTATGAAAATCATTGTGATTAGGGAAAAAATGGGAAAATTTCCTCATTAGTTTCATAGCCAAAAACCCTCGGCAAAAAATTCGACACTTAGCATTTGTGTTCCCTGCCGTGCGGGTTTGTTCACTGAAGAGATGTTTTTTGTTTTTTTTTTAGGAATTTAAGTACAGACAGAAAATTTTTGCCAAGGTATTTGGAGCATATCAACTAAAAAAATTTAGTAGAAAAGACTAAAAACTTGAACAATTTTTACTAGTTTATGCACATTATTTGCGAAAAATCTTTAATTGATTAAAAAAGCCCTTCAATGCCCTGTGGTTAAACTCTTTTGGCATGTTCCTAACAAAATAACTAAATTAAATTGATTTTAAGTTTTTCTGTTTATTTCAAAGTTTTATTTCGTTTTTATATGCATCGAGGTTTTTGTTTGTTATTTTTGATTATTTATAACGAAATTTTAAGGTTCGTACAACACAAAGCAAATAAATTGTTTTTAGCTACACCCAGAGAAAATATTGGTTGTAATTCGATCAAAACCAATAACATTTAATTGTAAGATTTTTTTTATTTATTTGGAATAAACTTATAACTTATAGAAAAAATATGGCATTGAAATTAAAAAGAGGGAAAAGGATCCAAAAAAGGATACTATGATCCAATTATAGATATTTCTAATCAACTTTCGTTTAGAAATTGCGTGCGGTAGAGTCAACCATTTATTTATTGAATGTACTAGAAAATTAGTAGAATCTATTTAATTTATTAAAAAAAATTCGACTTTCGAAAGTGGTAACTAAAAATACGGTTATCCTGATCAAATATATCATTAAATTAGGGTTGAAGTTAAACCAACCGAATTGTGGATTGTATTGATTATAGAAGCCACTAACTATTGGTATTAATAAACGAATTATCTTTTATATTTATTTTCATCCATACACTGCTATACATGATAGATGACTTTAGTAGACTACATTGTTCGTATAATTTTGTTATATAGAATTATATCCTTGGGAGTTATATACAATTATATTTGATTATATATAACTTGGAAACATATCTTACGGACTAAGAAAAATGGGGAAAAGAAATAATAATATTTGACACAAAAAAAATATTTCCCCACTAACAGGACTTTAGGACACAAAGCATATGATCTTCATTATATTATTTTAAACTAATATTTTTGTTTTAAAAGAGCTTAAGATCTTTTATAAAAAATTATAATTATTTATTTATTCCAATATTTTAAACAAAAATATCAATCAATATGATCGAAGAAAATTAACCAATATCATAAACTATTTCTATCTTATATCCTATCAAAAATTTCTAGGTCTTGTTGTTCAGAATTGGGTTAAAATTTTAAAGTTTTATAAAACAATATTAATAAGAACATAAAAATAAATTAAAAATATATAAAACAAATCTTTCTCGATATGGAACTATATATCACAATATCTCAAATTTGTTTGCAAATATTTTTCCATATATAATTATATCTTATACTATATCAAATATAATTAAACCTGAGAGAACATTAAACAATATTATTTGTTCACGCGGCAAATGTTGTTGGGCAACGGCGCGAATCCGCCGCCTGGTACGTACAACAGTGTGGCATCCTTATTCAGCTAGTGGGAATGTAGCTCTTTTGTTTTCTTTACTGCACTTGTCTTCCCACTTACTGAATAAGAGCCACAGCAACCGGCTGCATTAAGTATACAAATTAAAAAGTTAAACAAATGAAAGAAAAGAGTGACAATTATAATAAAATTGAAAAAAAGCTTAAAAAATTAAGAAAAATAGAAACTACAATCTGTAGATAAATAGAAATATTGTTAATTTAATTAAAACATAAATAGAAAAGAACCAAACTGTAAAAACTGAAAATAATTGAAAAGAATAAAACTCAAATTAAAAATACCAAAAAAAAAGTGCTGTTTCTCAAGATTCTTCTACCATATCTACCAGGAACCAGGAGTCATCCGCAACCACAACATTATTTATAAGGGACAATATATTATATCTCAAATATCAAATGCGATTCTGTATAAGCCATTATATATAATTTTATATCATATAAAATATACCATTTCTAATCATATTCAGCATACCTATTTTTATACAGATCAATATATAACTTGATGGAGAAAATTATTGTATTAGATAATTATTGCATTATTTACCTACATATCGCTCATGACTAAAAAAACCCGATTTTTTAGTTAATGATGCAGAAATATAGAACACAACATAGTCCAAGACATAAAGTTTTTGTACTTTTCTCAGCAGTTAGGCTCAATTAAAAACTTCAAATGCATTTATTTCGCAATCGCTCTTTTGGATTATGCCAGTATTCTCGGAATTGAGCGATATGTATTTATATATGGTTATATATAAACTTTTTTACTCAGGTTACAATTATTAATTTTTTTATTAAAATTCATTTTAGTGGCTTAATTTTATTAATTTTTAGAGCTCTTTTGACCATAATTAGCAAAAAAATAAAATCAACAACAATTTACTTATCTCAGCAATACATGATAATAATATATTTTTAAAGTTGTATTACCCTCACAATTGTATTTCGTTTAAAATAATTTAAAATACATATTAAATCAATAGAAAATACAATCAACTATATATTTCATTATATTCGGGCCTTTTGTTGTTATATTTTTATTTTCTATGTGTGTATCTATATTTGAATAATTTCTTGTAATTTTTATTGAAATAATTTTGTATATAAACAAACTATTATGGTAAAAAACAAAAAGGAATTATACGAATTTTTATTTGTACAAACAGAAAACATAAAATTTTACATTTAACAAAATATATCACCTTCTACTGTCTGTTATTTTTTTATAGTTTATTTTTTGAATGATACAAATAGTTAGAAAATATATTTTTATGAATTTCAATTGATTCTTCATTAAAAAAAAAAAAACTCTACGTACTACTTTTGAAAAAAAAAACTTCAGTCGGTAACGGAAAATATATTGTGAGTGTAGGGACTCTTTTTCTTCACTTACTTCTTTTACTGAGTGTAAGTGTTATTTAAATCAATTGTGGGCTCTAAACATATACCATACTCTAAACCTTTTTCGGAAAAAATTATCCTAGGGCCAATTGAGTTGCATAACTATAACAGGGCTAGCAAAAAATATATATTTATATATATATTTGAACTTTAAAATTAAATACTTCTAATCACAAATTATTTCTCAGACGCTCAGAAGACTTTTCATAAGATTGACAAACATCAATGCATACTCATAATACCCTGTACCACTTATTATAAGTGGTATACGGCATACTCCACTCTTGTTATGTATTAACAGAAAAAAACTTAAGCCATATTCTGTAAACTGCTTATTAAGCCTGTAGTCATTAGCAGAGACTGTGCTCGTGTGTGTGCAGCTATGTTTAACTGTATTTGTGTTAGTATTATGTTGGGCAAATAATAAGCTTGGTGTTAACTAGCTAAATTGTTGTAAAAGTCAATGGAAGGAAGATTATATTTTGAATTTTTTAGTCTATGTGTGTGTATGTGCTCCCTTGTTGGTATATTTTTTACTCTGTTCATCATTAATTTTTTTTTTTTTTTCATTATAATTCTTTCTTTTTTTATGATTGTGAAAGTAAAACATAAAATTTATGATTCTAAATGCGCATTGCAATTGTTCCATGTTATTTTTTACTATATTATATTGTCCTTACCTTACTAAAGAATGATTAAACAAAAAATTTACAAAATATTCAAAGTAGAATTGTCAGGTATTTTTCTATTATTTTCAAATTTTCGTATTATAAAAAAGGTTCATGTTTCAAAATTTACTTTTTTTCAACAACTTACTATAACATTTTGAATTATTTCCTTTATTATACTTCATTATTGTTATTTCAAATATCACTGCAACAATATTTTTTATATTCTGGGTAGCAAAAACTAAATCTTAAACAGTCTTTATCTAATATATATAAATATTTTTACTATTTTTCTCATCTTTTTGTTTTATGGTTTTTAGTGTTATTGTTAATTTCACTACAAAAGAATTTTATACATGATTTAGTACTGGAGGGGTGCCGTTTTATTTTTTTTACTCATGCTCCCTTTCGTTTGATTTAAAAACGAAAATAATTAAAATTTTTGAAAAGGAGTCTTTTTCATAATGAAATTTTTCTTTTCGTGTATTACAATATTTATAATTAAAATACACAAACATTTGTATTTATATGAGCATGACAATTTTACATTTTGCAAATAGGGGAGACTTATAAAAATTTTATTACCCAAATTAGATGCTAATACCATATGTATGGTCTTAAGTGTTTTACTGACCCATAAATATGTACATGACTAAATTTATACACATTTTAAAATACACAATTATTTGTTTATATTTAAAGCTAGATTTAATCTTGTTTAAATATACCTATTTTATTTACGGTAATTACCTAAATATACTATATTTTTATATAAGTTTTGCAAATTAAATTCAAAAAATAACAAAATATAGTTCATGAAGGTCGGCCATTCATAATGTGAAATTGAGAAAAAAAAATTGGAAATTTTTCTTTCTAGCTCAACTGTCCATTAAAAATTGACCAAAAGTTTTTTTAAATATGGCAGCTTGAATGTACAGAAATATGCTTGTAAGTATAGCAGAAAAAGTCAGTAAAAACTGCATTTCCAAAACTTAATTAGATAAGAAAGCAAAAATGAAACAAAATTTTAGTTGTATTTAAGTTAAATATTTTATTCTTTATTTATCTTAATCATATAATTAGAAATTATATCCTAATAACCTAACCAAGCACTAGAAACGAAGGCTATCGCTCGTTGTAGCATAAAGAGACGAGAGCCACCACCTCGCACTGATAGCCAGCATGCTACCAACTAGCCCACCGGGGCGCTCATATATCATTTAAAACTTAATTTTCATATTTCAGTTAAATAATAATTAGCTAGAAATGACAATTCACCCTTCATATTGGATTTCTAATATTTTTTTTAATTTTTATATGTTATTTTCTAAGCAAAAAAAAAAAAAAAAAAAAAACAAACTGAAAAACACATAAAAACTTACAAAGAAGTTGTTTAAATTTATAAATTTCATTTTTGATGACTATTTAAAAAATTGTTGTTTTGTATTTACAAAGCAGGCGTGTGCAAGTGTTTAATAACAAAATAAATTAATTACTCTAAAATTTCTAATAAAATTAAAATATATAAATAATAAGAGTCACAAGTAATAAATGTTATTTTCAATACTGGCAAATTATTTTTTGTATTATTTTATATACCGGACAATTTGTGGCTGAGTATATAAATTTTAATTTTTTTCCAAAAATAAATATTTTTATAAAATTTGAAAAAAATAATTGTACCAATTAAAATTAATGAATATTGGATTAACCAATAAGCGTTTCTGGAATTCTCGTATCATATCTGATATATCCAGTATATACTTTAATTGAACTGCGTATTTTGCATACATTCTAACACGTATACGTCATGTAGCCTTTTTTATTTAATTGATATGAAAATATTTGACTGCTATTATTTCAATTGATTTATGGAATCGCATCAATTGATTAAAGTTAACTGCTATAGATTCAGAGTATTTAATACTACTGAGAGCAATGCAATAACTATTATTTTAAACAATTATACATAGTTTTAAAACAAATAATTAAATCAAATTTTTATTTTATATTTTGATAGAAAATAATATTTGTTGCTTATATTTATATGAAATTTTAGACATGATTTATTTTACCTTTGGCTATAGTATTTATATTGCCTAAAGTGTATTACATGGAAATGTGCCAACATAATTTTTGATGCCCTAATAAAAACTCGATAAACAATCATATTTGCAAATATCTTATTTAGTATTGATTTAATAAAATAGCTGTGCCAGACGTAATAGAAAAAAGTAGTTCAAGGTTATTAAATATAATCACAATTTGTTGTTTCAATACTTTTGTATTTGTTTTTTTTTTTATATAAAAACTGTCACACTGTTGTCATTTTTATACATTTCGAACTACTCTTATTGGGATATAAAGAACAGTATGTTATCTTTTTTAAGATCATGTGTTATTAGGCCTCAGCTTAGTTATGGGATTTATTAAAGAATTAATATTATTTCGTCAAATGTTCCATATTTTGTTTTGGATTTTGAAAAAAATTTACCTTAATTCACTTATATAATGTGAAAGACAAAATTAATATATTGAGATATAGATGGAGCATTTAATAATGTCTCGATTAGAGTGAAAACAAAACACTAAGGAAACTGATGTTAGAAATAATTTCAAGCTATTCTTTGATGAGCAGAATTCTATATGTGGTGTTAGCATTTTCTGTAAATTTATGTTGATGGCATTTAAGTGAATGAAATCCTTAGTTAAGGTACTATTAAGAGCAAAATTAGTACGATGAGGTGAAATATTTAAGACGTTGGTGTATCTTAAATTTCTTGGTGGGAATTAAAGAAAGCAAATCAGGGCAGACCTAGAAATAAATATCTTGATCGATAAGGTAATGGTTCAACATAATTAAATGATCTAAGAGCAAATTTAATAAAAGCTCGCTGTACTTTTTCTAAAGAGAGATTCGAGTTTTAAAATGGAGTATTCAAATGATTGCTGCATATTTCAGCTCTGACCTGATGAAAGCATTATATATTAACACTAATGTATACGGATCCAAAAAATCAAAACAATTTCTTTTCAAAAATCCTAACATTTTATAAGTTTTCGGAACAATATATTTAATATGCGGTTTAAACGACAGGGAAGAATCAAAAACAACACCAAGGTCACGTGTTGATTTTACTATTTTCAGAGTACAATTTCCAATCCTAAATATAGACTGAGTAGGATTAAAGAATGTACTAAATGAAATATGTAAACATTAAAGTTCAGATTAACATTTGAGTGCATATTATTCAAAGTACACCACTCAAGAAGGTTTTCCAATTAAATTTTTCAATTAAAAATATTAAAATAAATATTTTAAAATCATCAGCATGTAAAAGAAATTTGAATTCAATAGAGCAGGACAATATATTATTAATGAATAATATAAACAACAGCGGCCCTAATAAGCTGCATTGCGGAACACCGGATGTTTGAATATAAGGATTAGACTCATATCCTTCAAACGCTACTTTGCATACTCTGCTAGATAAATATGATTTTAACCACATAAAAAAACTTGAGTGAGAACTTTATTAAAAACTTTAGAAAAATCCATATAGATTGTATCTACTTGACCACCTCGTTCCAAAGCTGAAATACATAATTCACTTATACAGCCAAATTGGTTATAGTAGTTCTACTGGGAAAATCCCATGCTAATAAGCACATATCCATGATTTAGTAATTAAAAAATAATTTATTAAAATTTTAGAATTGCAAGACAAATTGGAAATTGGTTCTCGTATGGAGTTTTGCTTCAAAAGTTCTCGAATTGGCATACAACTGGGCTATCAATGAGAAAAGAGTGCAATATTAAGCCACTTCAGAAATGATTCGGTTTCATCATAATACCTTCTTCCAGGCGAAGATAAAATTTATTTATATATCATGTCACCGGAAATATAAGCATTTTTAAGGATACCCAAGCGACTATCCAGGCAATCTCTTACAACTCTGTACGAACAGTCACTAGCCTGGGATGCAAGGTACGAAATCAATTACGTCTCAGTGAATAGACTTTTTTTTACTATAGACCATAAACTACCTAATATTCTAAGTGCATATGTAATTTACAGCAACAAAAATTTCAATGCGAAATTTTGGTAAACTTTATAATACACAGAAAAAGGTATCATAAAATTTTAAGTATATAAAAATATTTGTTAAAATACAAATTTGATTTCTAACAATTTATTGTTTGAAAAGTGTTATTTCTAAATTGTTATTTTTCATATATTTAAAAGTTCTTTAAAAATAAAAAGTTACACAAAATAACAAGAATTTATTTGTATTTACAAATTCCACTGTTACTGCTTATGAAAAAATTATTTATATGTACAGAATTTTGTATTTTTTTCTGTGTAGAATTCAGGAATATATTTCATAATATTATCTTCAATTTGTAGAACACAACAACATCCACATCATTAACCCTTAAAATAAACACAATTTTTTCAGATAACATTTGTATAAGTGTTTGCTTAAGGCTGGCCTAATATCCGCAATACAGTTATGCCTTTCAATACGATTTAGACCGAATTTTTAGGATGTAGATTATCTTTAAACTCAGTTTATCGCTGTTCGTAACTAGAATACTGCTTTTGAAAATTGGTTTATTTTGCTTTATTTCAATGAATACCAAAAATCTATGCAAAGTTGTTCAGACAAATATATTTTACTAAACTTGGAAAGGGCTGTAAAAATTCGCTTTCGGTCTAACTAAACCAAGTTTAACTGACATCCCAAAAACTCGCCCTTAATTCATATTAGGAGGTAATGGCACACCCTTTTCATACAAATATTTGCAATACTCCACAGAAACATCTAAGTTTCACCCAATAGCATTTTTAATACACTTCTTTAAATACAGAGTGAAACACTGTATTTAAAGTAATTCAAGGCCTGTAAAATCTAGAAATTTTAGACTTGATTTTTCGAAAACTTATTATTTCTTGTTCTGCTAATGATTTTTAATTTTTCAGTTAAATAATGTTTTGTGCAAAATTTCTCCTAAAAATTTTTTTTCACGTAAAAAACAATTTACTACGCTTTAACAAAAGATCCCACAAACAATTAACTCAAACACTTTTTTAGGTACTGTGAAATAACTCCCAAATGAAATAAGTCCCAATGAAATAACTCCCAATGAAATAAGTCCCATGAAAAATGAAATAACGCCCAACTGAAAAAAATTAAATAACTTCCAAAGGCAAAAATGAAATAAGTCCCAATTTTTTGGACTTATTTCAAAATGTAAAAATAAATCCCAATAAAAATGAATTAACTCCCAATGAAATAAGTCCCAACAAAAATGAATTGACTCCCAATTTTTTTTGGTTTCCTTTTACAGAACGCTTTTTATTTCGCAATTATATGTAAGCATATACATAATAGTAATAATAATTATAGGTATAAATTTATGTATATTATACATAATTTGATAACATAATAATAATAATAATTTGAATGTTTCGAGTCCATTTGCAACACTTGCAGCTTGTAGTTTTAGGACGCAAGAGTTGCACGTTTTTATGTGAGAGCGCGGTAGTGTTGGTGGCTCCGATACAGTATCATCCTCCTCATCTTCATCTTCAAGGTACGAGTGTTCCTCAAAGAGATCTTCATCTAGCTCCATTTCATAAACAATTTTATTTTTCGAGAAAACCAATCGATTTATGAATGCGGTCGCAGTTATGGATCCAGAACGTAGCTCTTCATTGGCTTTTTCAATCAGTTCCGCTTTTTCGATAAATTTCCTCCTTTTTTTAGTTTTTCCCAAAGCTCCACCGCTATTAGTCAGCAATTCAAAACCTCGGGACTTGTTGAACTCTTCTGTTTGTAAAACTTTAACAAACTTAAAAAAATTTCCCTGTTTGGGAATCATTTTGCCCAGCACTCCATTATATCCTTCGACGGCGGAAGTCGTTCGAGTCGTTGTTTCAAAAACAGACAGTACGTCTGGCCCAATCTAGGTTGGAGACCAATAAAAAACAAAAAAAAAAAAAACAAATAAGAAATTATGTGCAAGACAATTTATACTAGTGTTGTTTAAAAGTATTTACCTTCTGTAACCATTGCTTTTCGAAGTATTCCAAAAAGTTCGAAAATTCGAAATGACGCTCGAGCGTTTCTATGTCTTCCTTTATTTTCACGAATGCACCCAGTATGTGCATGGCAGGCAACAGGGGAAGCGATAATAGTTTATGATATTCCAATGACGCCTTATTGTTTTGTCGAATCAATTGAGATAATTGTTTATGTTTTTTAGTTATTTGTCGTCGTACTGCCTGGCAAAAGTGGAACCAACAGCCATAGATTTTTGTATCCAAAAATGAAGTTTTAATAGCCCTTCTTAGACTCGCTTCATAATCGGTGATAAAGGTCGCACCATTTAAGTTTAATACATTAGAATTGATGTAATTAAATAAATGGGCATAGCATTTTGCTGACTTTTTATTCGTCAAAATAAAAAATACTGGAAAAACCTATTGGAAGTAAAAATAGAAATTAGTCTAATTATTGTATAAGAAATCGCGTGGCGGCGCGGCGTGATTTGTCGTGAGCGCGGCCGCGCTCCCCCCCACCAGCGATGACAAACCTTTTCACAATATTCGATATGCAGCAAAATCAATTGTTTAAAACATCCCAGCGGTACAATTGAAAATGTGCCATCGATCAAAATCCTTTTATTGTTGTTTTCGGGAATATTTTCATTAATGAGCTTGACTATCTTATCGGATCCAAAGACGCAGTATGCAAAGTCCTTCGAGTCGTGGCACACTTTAAAAAACGCTGTTTTTTCTTGGCCCTCATGCAAAGTAAGTCGAAAATTTGTGAAGATATTTCCGTCTGAAACATACTGACAACATCGGTTGGAGTCTTCGGAGATGCCGCAAAAACTTTTGATGTCAAATATTGCAGACCTCGTTTGACTTTGTTAAAATCCATATTTTTCGTTTACACCACTATGCCACTTACCTTACGCAAACGTTCTCAAAATTCGCCCGTATTCCGTTTACAACGTTAGCTGCGCCCAAAGTACTTGAAACATCCAAACATTTATCCTTAATTTCGTTGAGGGCTTTTAGCTCATCATACAGTTGCTGTTGGTCTCTATGATTATGTTCAATGAAATCAGTTGCCTTACGACACTACCCCTTTTCTAAAATCAGTCGCGACTTGCAATTTCGTTCGTAACACGTATAATATTGCCTTCCTTTGGCTTTAGATTTTTGTAAATAAAATTGTTTTTCATCTATAATGTATAGCACTTTACTATTTCTTCTTTTACCACTCATTATTTCAAACGCGAGAGTTGTCATTTTTTTTTATCACTTTAACACTGATCTTCACTAAACAAAATTCTAACAAGAACTGATGATGTTTACACTGTTTTATTAAGTGGAATACCTGGTTGCTTTGCAACTACTTGTTTTAAGACAGTTTTAAGAACCGTTACAAAACCATCAAAATTTACTAAAATGCAATTTTAAGAGAAATTAAATAACTCCCAATGGTAAAATAGTGTTTGCAATTAAAATGAAATAAGTCCCAAGTGCGATGAAATAGGTGCCAATGGTAGCTCCCAAATGAAATAACTCCCAACAAAAAAAAACTGTTGGGACTTATTACATTTGGGAGTTATATCATAATGAAATAACTCCCAACAAAAATTATGAAATAAGTCCCAATGCATTGGGACTTATTTCATAATGATATAAGCCCCAATTCGTATGAAAAATTTTTTGGGATTTATTTCATTTTTCCATTGGGACTTATTTCATTTGGGAGTTATTTCACTGTACCACTTTTTTATATGAACTTTAAATGCTCCTGTATGATAACGTATGTGTATGAATAATCATATATCATCCAATGTATGATCATGCATGTTTATATATACTTCGATATTTTCCAAATATTTTTCCAGAAGCATAAAAAATGTTTTAAGAAGTCTTCCAGTACAAGGACTTCTACTACGCTGTTCCAACATCACTCGTACTAGGGGGTATTACTGTACTTTATTATTTATTTTCTTGATTGACAGTTAACAACATGTTGTCAAATTTTCTTTTAACGAAAAACAATTTTTAATTTGTTGTAATAACATAGCAGGCACAGAGTTCAAGAGTAAGTAACACTGATTTTATATATCCGATCACATACTCGTGCAGTCCTTCAACCAATACACTTTAAGAAAGGAAGAATGGACAAATTAATAAAAGATGCACTGTGAAGTCAGGTCTATCATTATAACACACGTACTAAAATCTTAACTTAAATTCACTATGAAGCAATGTTTTTACATGCATTAAAGGGAAGGATGTATAGTGTGATATATGAAGAAGTATGTGTGTATGTGTGCGTGTGATACACATTGGAACTTAACATATCAACATGATTGATTGTATACAGTTTTACAAGTATACAGTAGCGTGTGTGTGAGTATGTGTAAAATAAACTTACCAATTACAGTTAAATACGTAGTTTAACAACACTAAAGACGGAAGTATGGAAACTTGACACTTATAAGTACCCCCGTCACGTTCGGTGACATGTTGAAATACAATTTACTAAATATTTGGTTTTTAAGATTCTAACGAATGTCTTGGATTATCGCTATAACTGTACAAGATGTTTTAATGTAGTAAATAACAGTTCGTTGCCTTTTTGACGCAACTTTTTAGAAAATTTTGTTATGATGTTATTTTTTCTTTTGTTGTTGAAGGTAAAAACGAAAACATATAGTAAAAATACAAAAAAAAAAATAGAACAAATTAATAACTTTAGAAAAAGTGTGCACTTGATGAAATAATAAGAAAATACTTTTAATTTAATATAAAATATTTTTCAGTTAGAACGTGCTTTTACCTGCAGAAGCATACACTTAAAGCGTAATAACTTACAAGGAAGGTATCCCCATAGATCATCTATGGAATAAGATATGTTATAGATATGTTATAGGGTAAAAATGTAAATTTGATTTTATGAAAACATATATGAAATTTATGAAATTAAAATTATTTGTATATAGAGATAAATTACTTCAAAAAGAAAAAAATATATATCTACGCTCTCTATGGTTCAGATCATGGGAAAACGCTTTGGGGAAAATCGGCTACAACCCAAATTAGTAAGAAAATTTAAAAAGCCAAGACATCCTTTTTATAAAGAGAAGTTATACTCATGAAATCTTTCTACTAATTAATGTGTTGATAAGGAGATAAAAGAGATATGAAAGTTAGTGAAAAATTAATGTCTTAAAACATGGCAGCTCTGTAATTACATGAGATGACAAATCTCACAACAGTTTTTGCCAGCCATCTGATGGAGAGGTTAAGTGCTACGGAAACACCAAAGGAGGGAATTGCAATGTAAATATAAGAGATAGAAAACTCATATATATTATTTTTCTAAATTATTATTGCTGTCGCTAGGAATCGAACCTGCAACGCTCTGTGTAACAGTCAAACGCGTTAAACAATATACCACAACGTACAAAATATAAGTATATTTGATGACTGTAACTCATAACTTTTTCATAAAAAATATCCTAAAGTTAGCGTGATTTTCCATATATTTTATGTATACCACTGCATAGGCCTTTCAAATGCCTTTCCTTTGATACCGAATTTCTATGGAAGAAACATAAACTTTCTTAAAAATAATTTTCTCCCCTAGAACGCAATTTTTAAATCTGGCAACATTCGAAGTGTCATTGTTTGACATTTGAACAATTGTTATTGTTTGCTAGTAGAAGGTACGAGGTTAGTAAAAATGGTGAGCTACACGAATGAACAACGCATTCTCATTGTGAAATTGTTTTACCAAAATGGTGAAAGTTTTGCGGCTACAGTTCGCAAATTGCGATCAATTTGAGGTCACAATAATGCTCCAAAAGAGTCAACTGTAAAGAGATTAATGGATAAATTTGCCGAAACTGGGTCTGTTAGTGATGTAAAGACAACAACGCGCCATCGACCAGGTCGATCGACCGAAAATGTCGCAGCTGTACGTGATGATGTCGCGCAAACTCCATCCACCTCAATTCGACACCGAGCTCAGCAAATTGGTGTCTCCAAATCCACTTTGCAGCGAATTTTGACGAAAGATTTGCATCTTCATGCATACAAAGTTCAATTGACTCAGGAACTGAAGCCAGCTGACCATGGACAGCGAAGGGAGTTCGTTAATTGGGTATTGGAGAGACAACATGAAAATGCTGACTTTGCCGATAAAATCATCTTCAGTGACGAGGCCCATTTTCATCTTGATGGCTTCGTCAATAGGCAGAATTGTCGCATTTGGGGTAAGAAAATCCTCGATTGATTCACGAGAAGCAAATGCATCCTCAACGTGTCACTGTGTGGTGTGGTTTTTGGGCTGGAGGAATCATTGGACCTTTTTTTTATGAAAATGAGGCAGGTCAAGCGCAAACAGTCAATGGTGTTCGGTATAGTGAAATGATAACCAGTTTTTCTTGCCTAGAATTGAAGAAATGAATGTGGAGGGCATGTGGTTCCAACAAGACGGCGCCACATGTCATACAGCCAGAGAAACAATTCAATTGCTGCATCAGTTATTTCCCGGTCGTGTTATTTCGCGTTTTTGAGATCAGAATTGGCCGCCTAGATCGTGCGATTTAACACCATTAGATTTTTTTCTTTGGGGTTTTTTGAAGTCGATGGTTTACGCGAATAAGCCGACGACGACTTAAGCCTCAAAAGAGGAAATTGGACGCTGCATTAATGAAATACCGCAGCATTCATGCAAAACGGTCATTGAAAATTTCATTAAAAGATCGCGTGCATGCCAGCAAAGCCGCGGCGGCCATCTGCACGATATATTGTTCCATACATAACCTCATTCTGTCTACTTTACGATATAATAAAGTTTCACGATTTTTTTTTAAATATCTGTGTTTTATTTAAAATTTAAAAATTGCGTTCTTCTTGGGACACCCTTTATAATAGCCAATTCTCAGTGAAATCGGTTGGAGACCCTTGAGATACTTTCCATGTCGGTTCAAAGCAAGTGATTAATTTGCGGAAATATCTGGAGATATTTGATTTTTGTTATTATTTCCACTTATTTTACTAAAACCCTAAGAGAATATGTATACGTCTGCATTTATACGAGGTATGTCTTTAGAAAGTAGAACTCATGCCCAAATCATTATCAATATGGAAAAACTGGGGTTTTTTTAATTATTTATTTTATTTATTTAGCACACCAGTGCAACAAGATCTAGTCTTTTAACAGCACTGGGAAAATAATGTTAGGGTACAATTAGCATTAAAGTATTATAAAAACAAAAGGTTATTTTAAATTTATCTATAATTAATACAATTTATCACAGTAAATAAAATAAAATCAAAGCATAAACAAAAGTGATACCTATTTTGTTAAAATTATTCTTAATGCAAATTATCAAAGGATTTTAGAATTAAATAAAGAAAATAAAAATTATTTGAAAATTAACAAGAATATAAAAGTGTTGAGAATATTTTGTTACAAGAGTGTTTAAAATTTCCTTTTAAGAAAAATGATTAAAAATTTCACGTTTAAATTGCTTTGCATTGCCGATCAGTTGAATATTATGAGGTAAATGGTTCCAAAGGCTAATAGTGTTAATAAAAAAGTATTTCTTAGACAGATCACTGCGATCTTGAATGCCAATAATCTTTTTGCCTCTATTTGATCTAAAGAAATTAAGTCTTTGATATAAATAATCAGGCTGTTTTGTGAATATTATGATGTGTAAAGAGTAGTGAACGGCATTTTTGCAAGTTGTCAAACGATATGTTATATATTTGTTTTGCGTAACTTGAAATTCTAGCAAAGCGTTTAAGTCCAAAAACATATCTGGCAGTATGATTAAAAGTAACGTTTAACTTCCTTTTACTTACGCCTGAGTAAAGTTCTCAACCAAACAACAATGTCGGTAACAAATAAGTTTTTGCTAATAACATACGAATATTTAGAGGAGTATATCATTGAGTCATCCATAAATTGCGTAACATTGCAATTGTTCTTCCACAGATTGTACTAACGTGGTCTAACCAATCTAGTTTTTTATTAAAGAATACCCCTAGATTTTTGGCAGTTTCGACTAATTCAATTATTGAATTGTTAATAGTGACTGGCGGCAGTGAAGGTGGAAATAGTCTTGGTTTGCCAATCATCGTTGCCTTGAACTTTTTGGAATTTAAACAAAGGCCGTTTGCTGATGCCCAATGGCATATACAGGGTGGCGCAAAAATAACCTTCCGATGTTTTTTGGCTGTAATTGTAAAAAAAAAATGAAAAACTTTGATTCTTCTTGTGGATTATTTTTATTTGGTCTTTTAATTTTTTTTACATCAAGTCGAGAATATGATGTCATGTAAATGGCCGCCGCCACAGTTGATTGTCATTTGAGCCCTTTTTATGGCATTTTCCATCACTTTGGCCAAAACTTCCGGCGATAGGTCCTCACATTCTTCACGGATATTGTCTTTAAGAGCTGCAAGAGTCTGAGGCTTGTTGACATAAACCCGCGACTTCAAAAAGCCCCACAAAAAGAAGTCTGGAGCGGTCAAATCAGGCGATCTTGCTGGCCAGTGCAAATCGCCAAAACGGGAGATTAGGCGCCCGGAAAATGCATCCTTCAGCATATCGGTTGTGGCACGTGCAGTTTGTGGCGTTGCACCGTCCTGTTGGAACCACATGTTTTTCAATCATAATTCATCAAGTTGCGGCAAAAAACAACTCGTTGATCATTGCTCTGTAGCTCTCACCATTCACAGTAACCGTTTGGCCCGCGACGTCTTCGAAGAAAAAAGGTCCGATGACTCCTCCAGCGAAAACAGCATACCATACAGTGACTTTGAGCGGGTGTAATGGCTGTTCGTGGGTTACAGTGCCCCAGAAGCGTAAATTTTGCTTATTTACGTACCCGCTAAGATGGAAATGGGCCTCATCACTCATGATTATTTTTGATGAAAAATCACCTTCATTATTGCTCAAATAAATAGTCACCAATATTCCGCGTTCTGGAGCAGTGTAGCGTAACATTGTTTATTAACGTATATTTCGCATATGTTTACTATACAAATGTCAAAACAGAACTGACATTAGGGGCCAATCGCAAAATTTATAGCATTTTCTGATAGGAGGATTACTTTTGCGCCACCTTGTACTGTCAAGATCTTCGTTTAACTTGCTTATGCAATCAGTGACCGAAGCTTGATCACAACTGATGTAAAGCTGAACGTCGTCGGCATTCATTTGAACTCCACAATGCTTGAGTTGGGAAGGTAAGTCATTCGAATAAATGGCATACAAAAGAGGGCCAAGTATCGAACCTTGTGGTACGCCTCTCAAAACAGGGCAATTATTAGATTTATTAGTGCCATGATAAACGGATTGTGATCTGTCATACAAATACGATGATATATGTTTAACTGCTGACGACGAAAAATTAAACATATGCTTTAGTTTTAGACATAAAATCGAATGTTCCACGGTGTCAAACGCCTTAGAATGATCTAGTAAAACAAGAAACGAGATCTTATTGTCATCAGCTTTACTTCTTAACTCCTCTGATACATCAGTGCAGTAACGCAACTATGTTTAAACCTAAAACCGGATTGCCTGTCAGTAAGTAACGAATTGTTGTAGATATATTTACTCATTTGGGTGTGCACTGAACGCTCAAAAACTTTTGACAAGTAGGGTAAAATTGCTATCGGACGATATTCGTTATTTGACTTAGCTATCGGTATAATTTTCGCATGTGTCCACGGATGTGTTGACGGATAATTAGATGTTGTTATTATGTTGTTAAAAAGATGTGTAATATGTGGTAGAACGTAGGTTAGAATTAGTTTAATAAATTTGGGATGAATTCCAACATGTCCTACAGAATCAGATTTAATAGTTAGGAAAGATTCTAAAACGTCTTTCTGAGTAAGATGTATGAAATCAAAATACGAGTTGGTGGTAGAAATGTTGTTATTTGAAAAAAGGCTACGATAATAATTAACGTCTGCTTCATGCATAGGTATGTTAATGAAGCTAAAGTTTAATTGATTAACGTCAACAGTATTATCCATATTATTATCTTTATTTAAAATACCCATGCTTCCGTTCAAGGTCACATATTGCCACTAGATCCTGTGGATTGTCGCAGCTTCTGGCGATTTTAGTTTTACTCTTGCAACTTAATATATAATTTTACAAATTATTTAAGTCTTGTAACATTATAAACTGCGATTATCAAAGCTATCAATTCTTTAAAGTATTAGAAGTCAGGTTTTAGGTTTTGTTTCAGCCAGGAAATGTGCCTACTCAGGTCGTGTTTTTCTGAAAATAACCTGACAGTATTCATGTGGTCTAGAAAGAAAAATAAATATATTTTTTGAGTTCAATGTGTTCACATCTTGAGCCAAGACTACTGCTGCTATATTCCGGGGCTTAAACATGAACATTAAAGAATAGCAAAATCTAAAGAATAGGAAATCTAAATCTAATAGTATTATAAGGCTCACCATGGGTGGATAAGGTTTAGGAGATTATTAGCCTCTCAATGAGGCTTCAACCCAAGAATCACCCTTTTGTCTTTACACCAGAGTAGCCAGCCTAATTATGAAATATATCGTTGTTGTGAGGTGTCCTTGGCAATGCAGAAAATTCAAAGGTTATGCTGCTTGGGCATTATCAGCACGATTATATCGAATTCTTCCAGGGCAATTTATACAATACTCTCCATTTTACCAATAGATGTTCAGTTAAGTATACTCAGAATACTACGTAGTATACTGTTTGTATTGTGGTGTAATAAAATAATTTCCGTTACTTTTAAAGAAATATATATATTAACTTTTATACACATTTGTTCAAAATGCTTTATTATAATTTATCTATTTTTTTCAGTTTCATTTATTTTTCTCATTTGTTTAATAAAAATTTACTTAAAAACGGATATTTGTGGTTTATTTAAATTTTGTTTGCCGCCTGTTTCAAAAAAAAAAATATTCAAAAAATTTCAATTTGTTTTTTATATAAATTGGTTGCTTATATACAAAATTATTTCAATACAAATTACAAGAACTTCATAAACACACATACATACAGAAACATATTCACAAAAAAGTGTCTATAGCCATGCATACATACATTTTGTAGATTAAAAAATATTTATTTATTTTTTTTATTTTATTTACGTTAATCATATAATTACAAATTATATCCTAACACCCTAACCGAGCACTAGTAACAAAGGCCATCGGCTCGTTGTAGCGAAAACAGACCAGAGCCTCTGGTGGGAATCGAACCCACGACCCCCGCACTGATAAGCTAGCACGCTACCAACTAGCCTACCGGGGCGCTCAGATTAAAAAATAAAACAGAAAAAATACAAAAACAGAAACAATTTCAAATAAATGATAAAATCATTAATTTTTAAGGAAATGGTAGTTAAAATTTTAACATTTATTTTAACTGATCATTTGTTTCTTACGGATGTGTCAGTTATTTAAACAATATTTAAAAATAAATAACAGAAGCCAATTGTTTGCAATTGAAATTAAGTTGACCGGTTTTTAAATGAAATATTATTTCTTGTAAATTAAAAATTCTGTTCACATACAAACTATTTTATGTGTGGGCCGGAGAATTAGTATAGTATTTTTTGCAGGGACCTGGATATAGTAATGCGCTTGGAAGTTGTGACTATTATGGAGTGCATTCTCTTTTTATATGTGACTGATTATACCGGGGAAGTTGTCATTTTCACTAATAATTGGACTGCGGTTATGGCCATATGCGATATCTTTATGGGTGAAAACAGGACTTTTGGACAGTGAACTAAGAACATACACAAGAAGATTTTGGACAGGGATGATGTTGACGCCATCACGAAGGTTCTCTGGGAAAATCAGGATATGGACAAAACGAAGAAAAGGGAATGAACTGTAAGAACTCTACTATTTGTAGTATCTGCAAGAAGGACAATGAGACGCAAGTAGTACACGCAGAGCTTGTAACATGATCACTGCTAATATATTAAGCTTGCTGCAATTGTGTATGGTTGTCACAGCCATGTTATTGGTTTTTTAAACCATCGACATGGTCGCTTACATCACTATTGTAGTAAATATTTTACTATTTTATGATTGACACCTTCTATTTTATAACATGATTGGCTGTAACCATACTGTGGCAACAAAAATTTTGACTATGAACAAAATATGATAATTATGCAACCATAAAATGCTGGCACCAATCAATAAATAATTATACATCAAATAAAACATGTCTTTGACATTTACGGTCATAATATTGCCTTGTTTTCATAAAAACCAAAATTTTATCAGTTCAATCAGTTTATTTTTACTACAAAATGTCTTAAAAAAATAATCATATATTGTTTACTAAAACTTGACAACTGTCAGATGGGTAGAAAATATCTTTCCTGTGGCATTAAAAAATTTTATCATTCGACCCAATAAGATCCAGTTATTTTTTTTAACTTTAGATTTTTTGAAAGGGTTTTTTTAAAAAATTTCTTATACATATAATATTATTTAAAAAATTTTAAAAATATGGATTAATTTTATCATTTTCATTCCACACATTATCCTACCTCCAGCATGAGCATATATTTTTGAAACCTGGAATGGTTGGAACCGTTTGGCCCGCGACGTCTTCGAAGAAAAAAGGTCCGATGACTCCTCCAGCGAAAACAGCATACCATACAGTGACTTTGAGCGGGTGTAATGGCTGTTCGTGGGTTACAGTGCCCCAGAAGCGTAAATTTTGCTT
This sequence comes from Eustalomyia histrio, assembly GCA_949748255.1. Classification (NCBI taxonomy): domain Eukaryota; kingdom Metazoa; phylum Arthropoda; class Insecta; order Diptera; family Anthomyiidae; genus Eustalomyia; species Eustalomyia histrio. The sequence continues at coordinate 99,538,894 of OX456525.1, forward strand.
ATTTACGTACCCGCTAAGATGGAAATGGGCCTCATCACTCATGATTATTTTTGATGAAAAATCACCTTCATTATTGCTCAAATAAATAGTCACCAATATTCCGCGTTCTGGAGCAGTGTAGCGTAACATTGTTTATTAACGTATATTTCGCATATGTTTACTATACAAATGTCAAAACAGAACTGACATTAGGGGCCAATCGCAAAATTTATAGCATTTTCTGATAGGAGGATTACTTTTGCGCCACCTTGTACTGTCAAGATCTTCGTTTAACTTGCTTATGCAATCAGTGACCGAAGCTTGATCACAACTGATGTAAAGCTGAACGTCGTCGGCATTCATTTGAACTCCACAATGCTTGAGTTGGGAAGGTAAGTCATTCGAATAAATGGCATACAAAAGAGGGCCAAGTATCGAACCTTGTGGTACGCCTCTCAAAACAGGGCAATTATTAGATTTATTAGTGCCATGATAAACGGATTGTGATCTGTCATACAAATACGATGATATATGTTTAACTGCTGACGACGAAAAATTAAACATATGCTTTAGTTTTAGACATAAAATCGAATGTTCCACGGTGTCAAACGCCTTAGAATGATCTAGTAAAACAAGAAACGAGATCTTATTGTCATCAGCTTTACTTCTTAACTCCTCTGATACATCAGTGCAGTAACGCAACTATGTTTAAACCTAAAACCGGATTGCCTGTCAGTAAGTAACGAATTGTTGTAGATATATTTACTCATTTGGGTGTGCACTGAACGCTCAAAAACTTTTGACAAGTAGGGTAAAATTGCTATCGGACGATATTCGTTATTTGACTTAGCTATCGGTATAATTTTCGCATGTGTCCACGGATGTGTTGACGGATAATTAGATGTTGTTATTATGTTGTTAAAAAGATGTGTAATATGTGGTAGAACGTAGGTTAGAATTAGTTTAATAAATTTGGGATGAATTCCAACATGTCCTACAGAATCAGATTTAATAGTTAGGAAAGATTCTAAAACGTCTTTCTGAGTAAGATGTATGAAATCAAAATACGAGTTGGTGGTAGAAATGTTGTTATTTGAAAAAAGGCTACGATAATAATTAACGTCTGCTTCATGCATAGGTATGTTAATGAAGCTAAAGTTTAATTGATTAACGTCAACAGTATTATCCATATTATTATCTTTATTTAAAATACCCATGCTTCCGTTCAAGGTCACATATTGCCACTAGATCCTGTGGATTGTCGCAGCTTCTGGCGATTTTAGTTTTACTCTTGCAACTTAATATATAATTTTACAAATTATTTAAGTCTTGTAACATTATAAACTGCGATTATCAAAGCTATCAATTCTTTAAAGTATTAGAAGTCAGGTTTTAGGTTTTGTTTCAGCCAGGAAATGTGCCTACTCAGGTCGTGTTTTTCTGAAAATAACCTGACAGTATTCATGTGGTCTAGAAAGAAAAATAAATATATTTTTTGAGTTCAATGTGTTCACATCTTGAGCCAAGACTACTGCTGCTATATTCCGGGGCTTAAACATGAACATTAAAGAATAGCAAAATCTAAAGAATAGGAAATCTAAATCTAATAGTATTATAAGGCTCACCATGGGTGGATAAGGTTTAGGAGATTATTAGCCTCTCAATGAGGCTTCAACCCAAGAATCACCCTTTTGTCTTTACACCAGAGTAGCCAGCCTAATTATGAAATATATCGTTGTTGTGAGGTGTCCTTGGCAATGCAGAAAATTCAAAGGTTATGCTGCTTGGGCATTATCAGCACGATTATATCGAATTCTTCCAGGGCAATTTATACAATACTCTCCATTTTACCAATAGATGTTCAGTTAAGTATACTCAGAATACTACGTAGTATACTGTTTGTATTGTGGTGTAATAAAATAATTTCCGTTACTTTTAAAGAAATATATATATTAACTTTTATACACATTTGTTCAAAATGCTTTATTATAATTTATCTATTTTTTTCAGTTTCATTTATTTTTCTCATTTGTTTAATAAAAATTTACTTAAAAACGGATATTTGTGGTTTATTTAAATTTTGTTTGCCGCCTGTTTCAAAAAAAAAAATATTCAAAAAATTTCAATTTGTTTTTTATATAAATTGGTTGCTTATATACAAAATTATTTCAATACAAATTACAAGAACTTCATAAACACACATACATACAGAAACATATTCACAAAAAAGTGTCTATAGCCATGCATACATACATTTTGTAGATTAAAAAATATTTATTTATTTTTTTTATTTTATTTACGTTAATCATATAATTACAAATTATATCCTAACACCCTAACCGAGCACTAGTAACAAAGGCCATCGGCTCGTTGTAGCGAAAACAGACCAGAGCCTCTGGTGGGAATCGAACCCACGACCCCCGCACTGATAAGCTAGCACGCTACCAACTAGCCTACCGGGGCGCTCAGATTAAAAAATAAAACAGAAAAAATACAAAAACAGAAACAATTTCAAATAAATGATAAAATCATTAATTTTTAAGGAAATGGTAGTTAAAATTTTAACATTTATTTTAACTGATCATTTGTTTCTTACGGATGTGTCAGTTATTTAAACAATATTTAAAAATAAATAACAGAAGCCAATTGTTTGCAATTGAAATTAAGTTGACCGGTTTTTAAATGAAATATTATTTCTTGTAAATTAAAAATTCTGTTCACATACAAACTATTTTATGTGTGGGCCGGAGAATTAGTATAGTATTTTTTGCAGGGACCTGGATATAGTAATGCGCTTGGAAGTTGTGACTATTATGGAGTGCATTCTCTTTTTATATGTGACTGATTATACCGGGGAAGTTGTCATTTTCACTAATAATTGGACTGCGGTTATGGCCATATGCGATATCTTTATGGGTGAAAACAGGACTTTTGGACAGTGAACTAAGAACATACACAAGAAGATTTTGGACAGGGATGATGTTGACGCCATCACGAAGGTTCTCTGGGAAAATCAGGATATGGACAAAACGAAGAAAAGGGAATGAACTGTAAGAACTCTACTATTTGTAGTATCTGCAAGAAGGACAATGAGACGCAAGTAGTACACGCAGAGCTTGTAACATGATCACTGCTAATATATTAAGCTTGCTGCAATTGTGTATGGTTGTCACAGCCATGTTATTGGTTTTTTAAACCATCGACATGGTCGCTTACATCACTATTGTAGTAAATATTTTACTATTTTATGATTGACACCTTCTATTTTATAACATGATTGGCTGTAACCATACTGTGGCAACAAAAATTTTGACTATGAACAAAATATGATAATTATGCAACCATAAAATGCTGGCACCAATCAATAAATAATTATACATCAAATAAAACATGTCTTTGACATTTACGGTCATAATATTGCCTTGTTTTCATAAAAACCAAAATTTTATCAGTTCAATCAGTTTATTTTTACTACAAAATGTCTTAAAAAAATAATCATATATTGTTTACTAAAACTTGACAACTGTCAGATGGGTAGAAAATATCTTTCCTGTGGCATTAAAAAATTTTATCATTCGACCCAATAAGATCCAGTTATTTTTTTTAACTTTAGATTTTTTGAAAGGGTTTTTTTAAAAAATTTCTTATACATATAATATTATTTAAAAAATTTTAAAAATATGGATTAATTTTATCATTTTCATTCCACACATTATCCTACCTCCAGCATGAGCATATATTTTTGAAACCTGGAATGGTTGTTCACATTGGCGAATATGAAGATGAAATTCCATTATTTTGACTTATTAGACATATTTTTTTAATTAATAATTCGTATGGTTTGTGTATTCAAAAACTTTTGAACTATAGCTTTGATTCACATTATCATGCTTTTCGCGTTGAATATGAGGAATTTTTTTTTTTTCATTAGTTTCATCTAGGGTCTTTAGAGTCTAATTACTTTGGTTATATTTGTACAACCAAAGAAAATATAATGTTTTTAAATTAATTCTAAAAATAAAAGATAAACCACCTTATTCCATATATAGCCTTTTATAAATTACACAATTGTACCTTAATATTTTAAATACATTTACATATGTAATAATTTTAATAAAATAAAAAAAATTGTCTATCTTTTTATACAGCTTTTTCATAATGCTGGGATTTTATATTTATATATATGAGAATCATAATATGCTTATTAATGTGCCATAATATGATATTAGGTAGTCATATTATGTATATTAATAATCATAATATAATAAGAAGGATATTATTGTATGATGTTTTTCTCTGCGTGTACTTTCTTTGTTTTTATTCAGCTATCGCAAGCAGCATGTCAGTGAATGGACACGAGAAAGTTATGCCTTCCCAGGAGCGCTTGCGGGAAATTGATTTAGGAAAACTAAAAATCCACCTAAAGGACACTGCATTTTTCCAATAAACCACAATTTTAATGATAAAAAGTCTTCAAAGAGTTTTACATAACATTGAAACTCATTTTTATCCCCTAAATATCAACTTGCGCCGATGTAGGTATTACAAGAAACTTTGTAATTGTTTCCCCTCTATTCCCCTCTTTATCCAAACTCTCCGAGCTTCATCTGAGCAAAGTCAGAAGTGGATTAAGAAAGATGAAAGACCAAGGAAGAACAGTAACTTTTGTGTCAAAAATTCAACTTTAACTCCTTTAATGAGATTCCATCTTTAAGACCATGTATAATCATCTATCGTCTAGAAAATATAAACTTTTCTTTAACCGAACCTATAAAGATTGTCTCAAATTCTTCAAACGGAATGACAACAGGTCTATTGTATGAGTTATACAAAAGCCATTTTTTCGATTAATTCGTTTGCAGATAACTAGGAAGATGTTAGTAAGCCATGAAGTGAGGATGGGTTGGACAAGCACTGAAGCATGTCCATAGCGCTTATATAAATGAAAAAAATTCTCTATACTTGTCATTACCCCCGAGAGCCCAAACAATAATGCAATTGGACTCTCCATTTTTAAGAATTGTATTATTTCATCTCTCATAAGAGTTGGAATAAAAGAACAAGCTTTTTTCTTCAACGAATAATCGAAAATTTAACTGAGCATGGGAAAAGAGAACACTTGAGAACATAGACGGTGCCAAGGAAGGTTCTTCATGCTAAATATACCGACTTTGATGAAACTTGTTGCATTTCATCCGAAGACATCATATGTGATATTGTTGGAAAGATATTTTTAAATTTATTTTTGTTGCATTTTCAGGTACGTAGTTAAATTTTTTTGACTTGACTCAAAAGGCACATTAAAACGCATTGAACCCTTTAATTTAGTAAACAATCAATAATGAATTAAGAGCATAATTTTTTTTATCTATTATTGACAAACCTAAGCTAGTTGCAGTAAATGTTTGTATTGTATGGAAATTATTTTAGTGTAATTTTATAATAAACATTATTTAAATAAAAAATAGATTATTATTTTTTGAATTTGAAAATGATATATACAAAATTTCATTTTTTGAATTAAATAGTAAAATCTATTTGTAAAATATTTTCTGAAATCAGCAGCAAAACTCACTAAATATTCTGTAAAAATGAAGTAATTTGTAAAATGTAACATATATGTATATCAAAAATTCAATACACAAATACTAAAGTGAAATTGTGATTCGTTTACAAAATTATCGAACAACCTATGCAGGCATATCTTTCTTTCTGGGAGCAAAGTGTATAAATTGTTTACACACATCTTCATCTTAATAATAAAACAACCTAAAACAATAGAACTTTTACTAGTGTTGGAGATGAGTGTTACTTTTGTTTCAATTTATTGTTGCAAAGGTATTGTAGGATGTGGTAAAGGATTTATTAATTACCTATAAGTTGCGTAATATATTTGATGGGTTAAATTTCTTAATGAGTGTTTTTTTACATATTTAAATAATATGTAATTGTAATGATTACCATAAGAGGTAAATTACACAGGTAAATGTTGTGTAGTCTAAGTTAACGCTCCATTAGCCATACGTAACGTGACGTATCACCATATGGTTGCCTTTTTTAACTCACTTAGATTGTATCAGCTGATTTTTATTGTTATGAATAAGTAATTCTGTCTTTAGTAGTAGATATTTTAAACCTGATAAAAATTAACAGAATTCTCCTACATTTAAGTAGTTATTAAATGTTAAGATAAGTCGACAACATAAGTTTATGGTTCAAAAGCTCGCAATTAATGTTCGAATTTTTCTTGAACTATTAAAATATATAGACAAGAAATTCGTGCTAACAGTGGTATTCATATTCAATGAATGATTAAGATGTGGTAACCAAATTTATTAGAAAACCAATTGAGACAAGATTAATTTGTTTGTTACAAAGTGAAAAAATTCGGTGTCTTTAACTGAACCATTCGATTGGTTCGGTTCTCAGCCCGAATCTGCTTTTGTGAGAATGCAACAAGTCCTTATGAAGCAAATGCTCCATTTCTTTATCAATTAATCTTAATGTAGTAAACTGTTGGGTGTGGTACAATGGATACATTTGTAGTTTTAGTATGAGCTCCATGGATTTGCCTCAGTGCTTGTCCAACCTATCACGAAATAACAACTATAACGGAATAACAACTAATACTAAGAAATCGTATAAACGTGGCAAAAATAATGAAATGAGTACATATTGTTATATTAGAATACTTCAATAAATAAGTCTACTACTATACAAAGCTGTTGATAAATGTAAATGGAAGGAAGATGAAAAATTGTATACAAAAAAATATTAATTTACAGAAAAAGAAGTAAGATCTAAAGATTAAATAAACGCTGCTAAAAACAGACAAATTTTAACTAATTACTAGGCCAAACAAAAACTATCTTAAAAAACCGTTAATGGTGTTGTGACTTAAACATTTTCCTATTTTTTTATAGAACAGTTTAAGAAGTCCAAGTGTAGTCCAATATGTTTTAATGAGTTTAAAAATATTTTGAAATAGTACTTTTTCTAAGCAGAGAGATGGCAGAATATTAGAAAAAGTTTATCATTTTTGTATGTTTTATTTATTTCAAATGATTTTTCTAACTTTGAAAAATAAAATAAAATATTAAAAAAATTTGTATGTATTGTTGATCAGTTATATTCATATTCTTTTTTGTAAATTGTTTTATTTTTGCAAAGAAACGTGAAAGTTTTTATTAACAAATTATAGAGAATAAAAATTTAAACAATTCTTTACCTTAAACACAAGGATACGGTGAAAAGTATAATTCAAAAATATTGTCTAATCGTTAACTATCAACATAGAACATAATCTAGATTTAAAATTGATTAGGATAAACTCTTGTTGTACTTTAAGAATTAAAGTTCATAACAAAAAGTTATAAAAAGCATAGAGGATAAATATAAATTGTTAAATTTCGTTGATGTTAGTCTAATTGTATGTTGTTTTAGGGCTTGTTAATTTGTTTGCAAACACTCAATATAAAATAGACAATCATTAACCCAACAAAGGCGTGGATACTGAAGAGGCTTGTGTAGTGACAACAGAAAATACTAAGTATTCTATCATGCTGGTTTCTATCATCTTCAGGTTTCTTTGAGTAAAAAATAATTTATATAAGAAAATATGATTGTATTCATATTGAAAAAAATTATAAAATTTTGTGTTTTTTGTTTTTTGTTTTTATATATTTTAATTTTTATATTCATATTTTATTTAAGTGCAAAAACCATATTTTAATTGGGAAAAATTATATCGTTTCTATCCCTTACAAAAATTCATCTGTTTCATGCACACACTTCTTAAAAGAAATATTAAAAAAGTGTGAAAAAGACAACATCATAATATCATAAACATAAACAGTTAAAATAAAAAAACAAACAAAAGATTTAAAGTCGGGCACGTCAACTACATGAAACCCTACACCACAGTACGCTTTGGTCATATTACGGACAGCAGATCTTATTCCGGGAAGAAATTTCAATTGAATTTTAATTTTTTCTTTCACATTGTATTACCTCGTAAATGTAAGATTTAGATAAAGATGATATAATTTATTATTATTATTTTATTTATATTAATCATATAATTACAAATTATATCTTAATACCCCAACCGAGCACTAGCAACAAAGGCCATCGGCTCGTTGTAGCGAAAAGAGACCAGAGCCTCTGGTGGGAATTGAACCCACGACCCCCGCACTGATAAGCTAGCACGCTACCATCTAGCCTACCGGGGCGCTCATAATTTATTTTAAATTAAGAAACTGAATATGGAACTTTTAACGATATATTTTAAAACAGGCCTATGATTTATTTTTATATTTAGAATTTAAACAACCTTATTTTTATTTTATTTCATTTCAAAGGTTTGTTTTTATTGACTACTAATTTTAATAATTATTGGCGAGTGAGTAGATCGAATCGAAAGTGTTGAATTTTGCGCCATTTATAGCATGAAAGCCAAGTTGGCTGCCATTGACAGTGTTATGGTTGTCATTGTTCACTGGCGTAAACAAGCTTAAAGAACTCATTCTAATTGATTTTAATCATAAAAACAGTATATATATTAATTATATCCAGTTCTTTTAGCAAATTTCTCTCTTATTTAAGGCAGTTTCCCAGTTTTGAGTTTCTTTGGAAATTATTAAAAAAAATTTTAAAAATATGCAAGTAATTAAAAAAAGTATAATATATATTAAATCTTTGATATGTATATATTTTATAAGGCGAACCGAATAATTCTGCAAGTAGAATTGTGTGTATTTTGTTAGTGTAACAAAAACAAAGTACACACAATTCCAACAGAGGTATTATTACCTACTCTTTTAAACAAAATAGAAAGATATAAGTGACAAAGATTTGTATGAAGAAAACATACAAATTATAACAAACACACTGAGGAAAAATTAAATTCCCACTAAAACCATCAAGAATTTAGTCAGCCGCGTCAATGTTAATAGAAATAACAGAGTTACAGAATTAAACCCTCCTAAAATATACAAATCTAAAACGTACATATAAGATTTATCGGAGAGATTAAAAAATACCTATATTTATAATCGTGAAAAATACGAATTGGCATTAAAAACGGACAATTCTGTAAACAAATTGTTTAGTAGAACAAGAAGTAAAGTTGAAAAGTAAGATAATTCAAATCTTATATATAAATTAACATGTAATAGTGATGGAAAAGACTTGTACGATAAGGTATATGATGATACCACCAAAACAAAATTAAATACAAGATTAGCTTCACATCGATCTGATCTTAAAGCAAAAAATAAACCAATAGAGCAAAAAACAGCACTTGCAGTCCACTGTGCAACGTACGGTCATATTCCAAATTTAAATGATACAAAAATTTTACAAAAAGAAAATAACTACAAAAAAAATGTATGCTGGAAATGCTTCATATTATTGACACTTCCTCTGTAAGGAGTCTAAATTATAGGAGAGATACAGATAATTGTGCTCAACTTTATAGACATGCAGTAAATAAACATAGACTAGTTGACAATTACTGTAAGTGAAGTCTAGAAGTTGCGGCTCGGAAAAATTAATTCTACCTAGAAAATGTAATAATAATTTATTTATTTATTCTAATTTTTATGTTATTGTTAAAAAGTAATTGTGTATTTACAATTTCTTGTGTTTTCTTATAATAGTTCCAGAAGATTATCTAAAACTAAGTTTTTGAAATATTGAATAAAAACATCAACGTTGAAAATTCAACGTTTATACCTTTTCACACCTAACGTAACTGCTTTGCATTACTTCCTATAAAGTATTGATGACAAACGTTCGGTTTTATAACAAATATTTATTAAACTTTAATTGGTTCAACTAAGATTTGCTTAAAATACTTAACGTTATTAGGTAAGAGCAGAAGTACAGGTGAAAAATATTAATTTTTAATTTTGAATTATTTAGTTCATTAAATAGATAAATGTTTCAATTAAATATTTATTTGATTAACATCACATAATATAATGTTTGAATACATAAATGATGCCAATAAGGCTTCAAAATATGGTGTACAACTGCTAAACACATAATGGCACATATCTAAATTTCATTCATTCCGTATCTAAAAATATAAGAAGCATGGAAATACAATTTGTTTTAATTAAAATACAAACAATACTTGTATATAAAACAAATAAAAAAGATTGTCAAAGTTAGTTTAATCTAATATCCGTCTGTGCGGACATGCAAAATACTTATAAAAATCTTAGGACTTAATCCACAATATATATAAGTTTATTTTATGGAAAATACATATTTGTTGCTGCACGTGTTGGTAGATTTGAAATTAAGCACTTGTTTAAATATACAGATTATTATGTGAGTTGAATTTATAATGATTGAATTCAAATGTAAGTAAAGTTAATTAGAATTATCAAGTTTTTAGTTATAGATATTATTGTAAATAGTTAAGGTCATTCACAAAGCCTATGCTAGATTATGTATTGGACTTCAAAAAAGAGAGTTGTTAAAATTTTATATTAAAAGAAAATCTTCTTATAATGAAATAAAATATCAAACAGTTTTTTTTTTTAATTTGTACAGTTGATAGTGGAGCTGCTAGTTGACATTTCAAGTAAAAATTTTTATATAAAAAGTGTAAAAAAGATTACAAAAATTATTCTTCTTTCAATAGTCTAAAATAAAAATAATATAAAAGTAATAAATATTAAGAACAAATTTAAAAAAATTGCAAATATCAAGCCAAAAGCGAATTTAAGAGAAAAACATATTAAAAATATAAGGTGGGGCAATAAATATTACCCTATTCAAAAGTGTTATCATTTTGGCAAATTGCATCGTATGTCTGTTTAGATTTGACATTCGTGAACTAGACGCGTGGGAAATTTATACACGCTGAGAAAAGATTGGTTGCAATTCGATCAAAACCGTTCAAATTTATTTGTGATGATTTAATTTTATTTGGAATAACCTTAAATCCTTTATTAAAGCAAAAATGTTTTATAGGGAATAAAAAAAAGGGAAAAGAAACCAAAAATCAATTCTTTTATACAATTATTGGTATTTCCAACCATCTTTAAAAATAAAAGTCGTTTAGTATTTGTGTGCGATGGAAGCAACCATTTATTTGGTGAATGTACTAGAAAATTAGTACAATCTATCAAATTTATTAAAAACTTGTAGATATTCAAAAGTGGTAACTACAAGTACGGTTATTCTAATCAAATATATCATTTAATTTTGGTTTCAGTAAAAGCAACCGAAATGTGGATTGTATTGATTGTAGACGTCACTAATGATTTGTATTGATACACAAATTTTATACTAACATTCCTTTTCCTAAAAAATTTTTTAATTTAAAAATTAGCCATAAATATTAATAAGTGTTTGTGGTGTAGTAGGTAGAGAGGTAGCTCAGTACTCAGAATTTCCGAGTTCAAATCCCGGAAAAGGCAAACATTTAAAAAATATTTTTTAAATTAAAATAAAACATTCAAATGCTTAAATGACAATTATATCAAAGAAAATTTAAATTAGTTGTGGTGCAGTAAGCAAGAGTGTGAAATATGAATCTGAATTGCCCAGGTTCGATACCGGCAAAAATTGAATATACATTTTTCTTAAATAAAATATAAATAAAATAAAATTTTGTGGAAAGTAATAATAATTCTGTGGAATATAAGTATTAAATTGTACAACTGAATATTGGCTTTCACAACTAATAATATAATTTAATATGAAGATAGTCGTCGTAACCGCTAGAATTCGATTGGGAACTAATTCAGTGACCACAACTGATACTATTTTCTGGGTGTATGAACCCGAAACATCAACAAGATTTCGAAACTCAATGATGATATGGATGAGATTCCATCAAAATTGATTATGAGCGACGAGGAATATTTTTATCTCAGCGGTAATGTCAATAAGCGAAATTTTCGTTCCAGGGGGACGGAAAACCCAAACACAATTACTCTCTCTCAGAGTTAACATGTAGTATGCAGTTACGTCGGAAAAGGTAATTGGACCTTATTTTACCCAAAGGAGCCGACGGTAATGCTATTACGGTGGGCGACGGCGCCTATAGAGTCATTCTGACTGAATTTTTCTTGTCGAAAACTGACGAGTGCATGTGGTTGCATTATCATCTTTTCAAAGGAATTCAAAAACGATTTCTTTCGAGAAAAAATGACATAACTCAAAAAGTTAATGTCTTATGATCATTTTATTTCCATATTCGGATTTAGCGCAAAAAAATATATGAAGAGACACCTTATACATTTTGGGAATTTGAACAAAATTTTAAATATATTTTCGTAAATGTGGGACGAATGACCCACGCCTTGGCATAATTATATCAGCCTAGTTTTTAGCAAAATGTATTTTTATACTTAGACGAATATTTCTAGAGGGAGTTATGGTCCATTTCTCACAAAAAAATGTGTTCCATATGTACAAGTTAGGTTCAACCTACTGTGATATAATTAAGCAATTCTAATCAGCGAAACGTTGCTCGTTTTCATAATAAATAATTTCATGTTCTATAAATTTAATAAAATCTAATATTAAAATGTTTTTTTTTCCCCCAAAAACTGAACTGTCGGTTGTCAGCACAAAAATATTTTCTTTGAAATATTTAAAATATATTTTTTTTTTCTTAAAAATTTTTGATCTCTTGAATTTTTCATTAATTTATTATTATAATTTTCATACATTGTCTGGCAGCCGGAATAAATACACCACCTTAACTCTGACATCACTATGTAGGGTGCACTGTTCGTAGTATAAGAGACATACATGACGTATGATTAATACACATTTAATAGATTTATCCGCAATGAAATAGTATGCGTATGATTAATATTTATTCGTATACTAATCATATGGCATCAAGTCTTTGTTACTTTTTGGTACTTACATGTTAAAACGATATGTATGACGTGACATAAAACATTCATTAATCAAACAGCATGTTAACAATGACATTCAACATCTTAAAAACGTATTGTTCATATAATTAATTAATTTTTTCTAATAAATATATAAATTCACTAACATGGAAGATTAGCGCACTGGTTCACGCCAATTTGTATGAGACCAAAATAATAATCATGATTAGTGATTAAAAAGTGAACGTAAAAACGGGGAATGAATGTATTAAAGCTTTTTTGAATGTATTTAAAGCTTTTTATTATTTCTTCCAAAGGCAGAATAGCTAATTCGATATCAAATGACACACATTTGAAGACATGCTTCTTTTATTGTGCAATATTTAAAAACACCAAATTTATATATAACATGTTATTTGCATTCTATTTAAGCTAGGTGGCAGCTATTTGTCCATAACCTGTGTAATGGGATATAAAAACTTTTAGTTTTAAGGTACAAATTTGTATTTTTACGAGATACAAAAATCTTTTCGTTTTTAAATTACTTAACCACTAAACAGGACATTAGGGCCAATAAAAAAAGAGTTCTTAAATTTTGCTCCTCGAATAGGATCCACAAGTTAAAAGCCGCAAACAAAAATAATCACAATTAGAAATCAAGACGGTACTTAAGATGGTACTTAAATTGTGCACTCTATTAGCTTGTGAATTCAAATCTATAATACGTTTAATCAGAACTAGCTTAAAAGCCCGATACATAGTTTTCGGTTGTTTGCAATATCAGAATATATTAAAGAATTTCTTTTATTATATTATCTTAATGATGTAACTCTGTAAATAATTTTGTTAGGAAGGATGTTAAGGGGAAGACTATCTACTATTTTTTTCTCTACGTAAAAACTTTCAGAACACCGATCTTCGATGCCTACCCCTGAAAAGCAACACACGAATTTTAAATTCCAAATATTGCTCTTTGCGATGGATGATTAAGAGCAAATTTTTTCCCCAATTTAACCCTATTTTTATTGTAGATTTCTCCATGAAATGCATATTTTAAATTTTGTATTTTCGACCTCTTCGCTTGCAATCCCCATTTAAATTTCTAAATATCCCAATTTTGTACATGCCCATGCCAGAGTATGAGGTTTGATGTTACATAATGAGTCCCTGGATTAAGCGGTTTTAGGTATGTTATTTGTGGGGGCTTTTTTAAATTTAACCTCGATTATAATCACGCAATTTACTCAATTTAATTTTAAATATCTAGCCAGGACGGTTAGTACAAGGATAACTCCTTGCACTAAGCGAAGATATTTCCCCTGTAAAACCCCTATTTTCACCACGTTCCTGAAGAAAATTCTAAATAGCCTATATTCTAAGAACACATTCTTTAAGTTTTAGGTTTCTAATCAAAACGGCTGAATCAAGCAGTTCCTAGCGAAAATATGATGAGGAACCTTAATAGTCAATTAACCCATGAGATTTTAGTTCAACGTTAAGACTGTACCCTTTTTTCTCCACCTATGAAAATTTATACAAATCTCGTTTTAGTAAATGTCTGCCAAACATTGAACTACACAATTGAGAGGTCTGACTAATTTATATGTTCATTACCATTGGATTCATACAATTCTAATGAAATAATATTCATTACCATTTTTTTAAATTAATTATAATTTCTTAGTGTGGAATAGCAAAAGTTTTTTTTTTATTTATATTAATCATATAATTACAAATTATATACTAATACCCTAACCGAGAACTAACTACTAGTCTACCGGGGAGTAAAAGTGCAGAAAAATCGCAGCAAAAAATTTTCAAATCGATAAATATCAGTAAGGTCTAGGCTCACTCTACTCTACTCTATTCCATTTGTTTTCCTGTGTTTAGTGTTTCAATTTAACTCGTTGCCCGTTCAATTCCATTTCTTTCCCGTTGTCTATTGTTTCAATTCTACCCGTTCCCCATTCCCTTCAATTTTGTTTTCCGTGCCTAGTGTTTTAATGCCATTCGTTGTCCGTTCCATTTCCATCCCTCTTGTCTACTGATTAACTACCACTTCCATTTGAATTAGTTTTACAAATTTCCGTTTTCTAGCCAGAGCGGTACTGTTTGCCTTTTGATGCCTTATTTCAGCATGCTTCTGACGAAAATCCAAAAAGTATCGAATAAGTAAAATATCCCATACTGCAACTACTGCTTTATCAAGCCCATACTGCAAGGAATACGTATTTTAAATACAGTTTTCTCTTTAACACGTTATTTTCAAAACTTCTAAAATGTACCAGTACAGTGAGTAAGCCCATACTCGAGAGATTACATATTTTTAGTTTCATGTTTTTTCCAATGCGGCTTGGGCAGACCATCAAGGGGAAGACTTTTCACCTTTTTGCTCGTCCCGGCGGGAGAAGTAATCCAACAGAGCAGCGAACTGTACGTTGTAAAATAAGACTATTATTTTTATTAAAAAAAAAACATATATTTAATGTACTCGTATCTTATTATGATGGTGTCTTTTTTAAGAGATGTTATTTAAATACTTAAACAAATGGAAGCAGAAAATTTTAAATTTTCTAAATTTTCAAATCAAACCCCTAGCAAATGTTCTCATAATGCTTTTTTGAATGCCATTCTTGTTTATACAATTTTTCGAGAGTTTCTACAACGTTTTGCGATTCATTGTTACGTTACGCGGTGGTAACGTTCTTATAATATGTATTGGAAAATCACTATTAACAAGTACTCATAATAATTCCGTGTATTTCTACTTGGGTGGTTAATAAATCAAAACGTGTTAATTTTTGTTTTGAATACGAAGGCAAAAATGACATCCAAACTTGAAATTTAGCTCCTTGTCTATTGCACTCAACGAGCTTCTAATCAGAATCTAGTTTATGCCTAGCAGCTTGTTATGTCTATTATATAATTAATTCTGAGCATAATGACTAACTCTGTATTTGAAAATTAAAGACTATCTTTTTTACGTTTAATCACTAAACTTTACAAGCAGTTTAGCAACAATGAGTTTAACAATATTTTTATAGAAGAAACCTCTTGTAAACTCTATGCTAAATTATCATTAAGGATAAGGGTTTTAATTCAATGTTATGATATTCAGTTCTTTTGATTCATTGTAGCATCTACACTCAAAAAATAGCATAGAAATTTACAACGAAATTTTGAAACGAAGCTAAATATTATCAAAAAATTATTTGTTATTGAAAAAAATATTTTCAGTCACATATCTAATTGAAAAGGGTAATTTTCTACGTCGGATCTAAATCTGTAAACTTTAAGTTGGCGGTAAGTATGTTAAACGTTATTTGTAGCATACAAAATAGGGTTCTAATAATAGTTTTTCTTGCAGATGTCGATGCTTTTATAAAAGACGCCATTCAAGAATCATTTTAAAAGATGGAGCGACTATTTAAATATTCAGCAGCTTCGGTGTTTTTTAGTTACTAATTATAATTATATATGTATTATAAAGTATGTAACTATAAATAAAAGGTGCAAACTTGTGGTTTTTTTAATCGCGTTTTATCCAAAATCGCGAATTAAATACTATTAGTATGTTTCGAAGCATTTAAATGCATTTATTTACATAAATTTGAAATTTACACGCATGTACAGTATTGAAAACAAAATTTCCAGACATTTAAATTTACACACTTTTAGTAATTTTATGGATATAAAACCAGGCAATAAGTTACCTACTATTATGTTAATAAATTTAAATATATATTTATTAGTGTGTACGTAATGTGGGCGTGTACTTGAATATAAATGTGTATATTACGAAGAAAAATAATAACATCGATTATTTGAGAATCTTAACTCCATATAAGTTTTTAAATTAGACACAAAAATCGCTCTGCTTATCAAAAAATACATAATACATCGAAGTATCTAAAAACCAATTAAATATTGTTATTTTTGCCGAGCTGTTTTGTCGGACACTTAAGATTTAAAAAGCTATGTGTTTTCTATAAATTTATTCCTTTAGCGAAGCCAATATTTTTTTTTTTTTAATTATTGCCTTTGTTTAAAGCCGGTACTCCGTTAAATATCGAAATATAAAAATTAAGAAGAAAAATAAATTTTTTTAAAGATCTTCCTCTTTAAAAAAAATGGTTAATCTTTTATAGTATATAGTAAAGTATCTCGTCAGTGAAGCAAGCTTTCCCCAGGGAAACACATTTTAAATGTCAGATGTAAAACAAAAATTTTTGGCGAAAAATTGAAAAAGCACCTTAGAGAATTAACTAAAGGGAATAAATATTTAAGTTTTTAGATTTTAGACCGATGTGGTTATTCAGAACGTTAAGGGAGAGATTTTTCTTCTTTCTCCTCCCCGTAAATGTTGTTTTTACCGCGTCAAGAGTAAATTAACGCACACCCCAAATATAAATATTTTATATTTTAATTTTTGGGCCAAAAGGATTTGGGAAGGCCGTTGATCTCTCTGAAATGCTTTCTAATTGGAGATTTTAATTTTGTTAATAATGAATGAATCAAGAAAAAGATTTCATTGACAGATAAGATTTTCGAAAAAATTAAAAGTGTAGAAAAAGCTTAGATGGAAAAAAAGTGTTAAAATCGAAAAAAACTATTATATCCACTTTCCACTTCATTTCCTCTTCTGTGTTAACTGATCACTTGTTGCGCGTTCCATTCCGTTTATTTCCTCTTTCATTTCGCTCCCCTTGTCTAGTGAATCCATTTAAGTTTCCTTGTCTAATGGTTCAGTTCTACTCGTGGCCGTTTTATTCATTTCCTTTCCCTTGCTTAGTTTTTCAACTTCACTCGTACCCCATTCCATTCTATTTTTCCTTGTCTCTTATTGCAATTCCACTCGTTCCCAGTTACATTCCATTTCGTTGTCCTTGTGTAGTGTTTCTTTAACTTTTGTTAACATTACATTATTATGCCAAACCATTATCATGCCTCTAACTGAATCAATTTAGGCAATCCATTAAGAGAAAGTATTTAAGCCCTTTGAATCTAAATATTTACCACGTTTCTGGCGAAAATTCAAAAACCATGTTTTAAGTTTTCTTGCCCTTCTCCTTCACCACTTTGCCCCTCCCCGTAGGAATTTCAAAGAATCCCTTCTTATCAGTAAAGTAGCCATATTTTGACTCACACATATTTATCAAAGGGGCGACTTTCCCTTATTTCATCTCCCCATAAGAATGTCCAAAAATCGATAAAGTTAAATTAATTGACAATTTTAAATATTTTATATTAAAAAAAATAATTTTTTGCTTAATGCGTAAAAAGACTGATTTTGTTAAAAACCGATTCAACACTGGAACGATATCGGTATTGAGGGAAATGGTTAGATGTTTTGTGAAATCAAGGGATTCGGTACTGGTATCGGTTTCAAAGGGGGTTGAAATTGCATTTTGCATTTTGATTGCAGCTCTTCAACTTATTGAAGCATTTTTTTCCTGGCTGAGCACGAATAATTGCATTTCAGTCAAATAGTTATAACTTTGGAACGGCAAGACCTCTGGGCTTTGTTTAGGGCATTTTTAAAAGATAAGTGGTAGGGCATAAGTTACCTGCCATCTGGCTGAGCAAATTCTGTGCACGTTCTTTTTTCCAATTTTTTTTTTTTCAAAAGCTCTGTATCTCGGCTATCTGAAAGATATCCCAAAGACCTTTCCAAAAAGCCCAAAACAGACAAATCCGACCACTGTTACAGAAGTTAGCAATTTTACCCTACTACCCACCGACCACCAATCCGAAAATTTTCAAACCGCTGCCATTTCGCACACTGGCATTTCGCACACTGGCATTTTCGGGGATGGTCGTAAAGGACATAATTTCATAAAATGAGCTAAGAAATACGCTGGTGAAATTCGGCGGGTCGTGACTGAATCACCCTGTATATACCATATAATGGCTGTAGTAAGTTAAATATTGTCTATATTATAGAATTCTTATAATTCTCATTCAGTTGGAAAAACTTATTACATAAAGTTTGGTAGACAAAATCGGGCTAGAATCGAGTTGGGGTTTAAGATATACTGCAGCCGAAGTATAACCATAAGCCGTCCAGTTTCCCGTTCCCAACTCACCTGCTAACTATTCTCGTGAGTTAATTAGCCGTCTTTACTCTAACGCTGTTCACCTACTTACTATTCTCGTGAGTTGCTTAGTCGTATTAACTTATTGTAGCCTGAACTTTTTTCGCGATTCACACTCTAACCCGACTTACCTGCTTATTATTCTCGTAAGTTACTTAGTCGTATTTACTTATCGTAGTCCGAACCTTTTTCCCGATTCACACTCTAACCCGATTCACCTGCCAATTATTCTCTTGAGTCACCCGAAAACTTCCAGACCAGACACGACACTAATTAGATGTGTTACAACAGCACTAGGGGAATTCGTCTATAGAACCTTCTCCGTTCTCAACATCTACGGAGTCTTAACACTAGTTAAAGACTACTTAACACTAGTTAAAGAAAGCAGCCCTTTAACGAACCCCCCACACAGAGTTTACCCCGGCTGGGAAACAAAACTGCATATCGCTATCAAACCGTTTTTTTTTTCATTTGTTTGGCAACACACAGAGTTTACCCCGGCTGGGAAACAAACCTGCATTATCGCTGTCAAACCGTTTTTTTTTCATTTGTTTGGCAACACGACTGTTATTTTCAATCTTGCGTGAATTTTTCAACAACTTTTACTTGTGAAGAAAAAAGGACAAAGCATTGACTATTCTAATTCAGAGGCTCCTTTAATTTTATATATAAGATATATTCTTTTGCACAAATGTTTAATTTTTTTTTTCGATTATTATATGTTATTTATCCCATAGCTAAACATAACCAACAACAAAAGAAATGAAATATATATTTGTAGTAATGCCAGTTAAAAAAAGGGGTATTCGGCTTTTGTACTTTTGCTTTTACTTTTCTTAAGTTTGTTTTTATTTAACTTTAACACAAAACAAGCAAATCTTTTTAATTGTTGTTAGTGGGGTTTACATTAATTCAGCATGATTATATTTATGTTGATAATGAAAAATTCTCTGCTGTTATGAGGATTGTACCGACAATGTTTATTTTGTTAATTATATCCTTTTTGGTCAAACGTTTTAATAAGAAAATAAGTACGTAAGGATAAAAAATCGTGATTGTTTTTATATTCATTTGCTCCTTTTTTCTTTTTGGCAAAGGATTCTTAGACCCTAATAAATGCTAAAAATGGGGCTAAAATTTAGAAAGATTTTATTGCTAAGAGGCTTAAATAATAAATACACAAAAATTAGAGTGGAAAGTTTTCTAATTCCATCACTTATTATTAAGTTTATTTATTTACATAAATTCGCTTTGTAATGAAAATATCCATTAATTTCTTTTTTTTTTCTGTTTGGTTGTTAAATTACTTTAATAGTCACTGTGGTTTGAGAAATATATACTGTGTTAAACTCAGAACTATGTGGGGAGTTTTTTTAGCTTGTATTAAATAGAAAAGGCATTTGAATTTCTAAACGGAATTTCATTCGAATATTTTCAATAATTTATGTAACTAATAAATGTTGTGTAGATAAACAAAAATTGTCATGGACTTTACCTGTATCATTAAGAATATAACTAGATGGAATTTGCCTTATTAATAACAATATTAGTTTTTAAAAACCTATAACAAACAAAACCACTGTAATGTCTACTTAAAAGGATTTACAAAGCCACAAAATTAGTTGTTTCTTCTCATTTACTCTGTCATAAAAAAACATTGTTACAATTTATATATTTAGTTAAAATAAACGAAAAGGTACATAGCTGCTTAAAAAAAAAATGGTAAGAATGAGCAAGAACTTTTTATCATTAATCAAAACATGTTTCTTATAACTTTTTATGTTGAAATATTTAATTACTAGTGCTATTTTAAATTTCACTACTTGTGTCAATACATGTTTTTTTTTTTGTAGCATTTCATAGTTATTTCCTTGTTGTCGCTTCATGAGAAACATGACCAACTGATTAAAAAGTGGATTTCGGAAAATCAAAAGTCGAGCTTTTGATGCAAAAAAGCAGGTTACTTAAATTATGAGTATGTTAGCAAATATCTGGATTTCAATAAACTTTCATTTCTTTTTATTAAAATAACTCAAAATGGTGTCTAAGACAATTTTTAACTGACAAATAAATACAAATTTTTCTGTAGAAGAATTATTTTTTGTATTTTCTGGAGTTCGGTAGGCTAGTTGATAGCTTTCTAGCCTATCAATGCGGGGGTCATGGGTTCGATTCCCACCATAGGCTGTGGTCTGTTTATAAAGATATATGAAATAAAAAAACACTCTCTTATGGCCAATTGAAAACCATGAAAACATAAAACAATATTTTAATTTAGGTTTAATTTGTAGTATTTACCATACGATGTAGTACATAATGCAAATTTGCATTTGCACTGTATAAACTTGCACACATCGTAATACTTGTTTTAAATTTTATAAATATTTACCTTATGGATATCACTCAAAGCTATTTTCGCTGTGTGATGGTAAAGACTTTGAATGTAAGACAGCTTTTTTCAAAAAAAAATAAACGCTTTTCTTCTTATTTTTAACGCGCGAACTATAAAAATCGCTGAAATTTTTTAAATATTGGTTTTTGACAGAAACGTACAGACCAAAATGGAGTCAAAACGTAAAGTTTTCGAAAATTCAATCATACGATCCGTTAATGTTCTATATACGTACAAGCTTTGACGGACCGTAAACGTACAGTAGAAGCCGGATTTGAAAAATCCTCAGATAATGCATACTTTTTTGCATTTAATCCCTTTGATTCAAATGAACTAGCTTTTTCAAAGATTACTCTGTGATACTAAGAATTATTTGCCAATGACATACTGTTACATTTTTTGAGGAAAATCCTCAATTCCCTGGAATTTCAGTTTATATGGAAAAATTTCAGATTTTTTAAACATTTTGTTTATAGAAATCTAACAGTATCCAATTAATAAAAGTGTTTTACCAGAAGAACACTTTTCTTTTCAAGCTTTCATATCATCATGACTTTGTTTTTAATAAAAATCTCAACATTTTAACGCTTGTAAAACATTTCATTATTGCCCCAGTAGGAAAGTTTGTATATACTGTGAAACCGTATATGCTTTAAATTTTTTTTTGTGCCAAATTTTTTTGTCGCAGATGATCCAGCTGTTTGAAAGTACAATAAATCACCAATTCTTAATTATTATGGTGGAGTGCTTGGGATCATTGTTTTGTTAAAAAACCCAACTTTAATTCAAGCCCAATTTTTCGACACTAAGTGGAAAAATTATCTTTTAAAATAGTGAGGTAATCTGTTTAATTCAAAGTGCACTTTATGAAAACCAAGTTATCTACACAATTGGCCACAATACACCACCATACCACATACGAACCACCACCATACTTGACTGTATGTATTTATTACATTTAGCTAAACAAATTTAACTGGTTTTTTCTTAACAAATATTACAAATTTACTTGCGCCGCTAGAAGCCACATGGTTTCAACATGCTTTGAGTTTATTTTAATTATATTTAGCAAAATCGCCACGTCTTTTTTTACGGATTTCTTTTTGCAACTCTTCCATATAGTCCATCTGCACTTTCCGTAGGATTTTTTTTCACTTTTCGTACAACGGTCCCATTTTGATTATTTGACCTTGCCGATTTGTGACGATTTTAAAAATAATTTATATATATTAATTATATATTTAACAGCTTGGTGGCTTCCTTCAATCTTTAAACAAAATTCACGCAAAATTTTTCATTTTTATATTATTTTAACGTAAGTTCACTAACATCTAGGGAGGTTTGTTTACCTATTTATAAAAATAATGTTGGTTACGTAGTAATCTTCCTATTTAAACTGGTCATTAGTAATATTCCAACTGAAATTAAGATCCTTATTTTTTCTTGTTAATAAAAAAACTGTTGGTTTCCTTATTAATGTAATAAGCACAGTGTATTGAATATCTTGTGAAAAAAAAGATTTTTTTTTAAATAACACATAAGCCTCTTTTGCATTCCATATATTACATCATACCTTCTCAATAATATACGTCCATATACCCTCAAATTTCAGATCCGAAGATATATGATCATATATGAGATCATGTATGGTCAAATATTGAACAATGTATGGACGTATATAACCATGTATGCCCATGTATGATCATATACAGGCCCATGTATGATCATGTATGATAATATATATTTCGATTTTTAAATTAGAACATAACAAGAACGCCTAAGACAATTAGAACTCGTCCAAATAATTAATATTTTTATTTGTGAACACTTGCTTTTGTTTTATAAAATATTTGTTTTGATTTTTTATTAAGTATTTTCAATGCTGCTATATGTTTGGCAATAAAATATAAAATTTTGTTGGAATAAAATATGGCAGCATTACCTTATCTGTCAAGTCTTAAACTATTATTTTCAGTTTAACTAATAAGTCACTAAACCAAGTTTAACTCATATCCAAAAAACTAGCTCTAAGAATATTTCTTCCATAAAAACCAAAAAAAAAAAATAAATTAAACAACATATACAACACTCATTACATCTTGTGAAATCCCTTATTATGAAATGGCCCAAAATATTGTTTTATATATTCTTTATTTAATAACAAAGTTTATATTTACGAATAAGGAAAAATTGTGTAAACAGCTTAAAAGGTATAAAAATAAAAGGAAAAATCCTCAATAATAATGGAAAATATTTAATAAAATAAAAGAAAATTTTCATGACTTATAAAATCGAAAAAACGCGTAAGTATATTTTCCTTATTCTTGGTGTTGTTTGTCGCTCATTTAAAAGCCAGAGTGTTGATGGGAAAATACCGTCAGTGAAAAGATTTAAGTGTTGTACAAACTGTCTAGCGACCTTTCAAAGATGCAGAAATTGTAAAAGATACGATGTTTGTAAATTGTGTGTTTTATAGGGAAGTTCAATCATACACTCAAAATATTATCTAGCTTACTGTTTGGAGTTTAATTAAAAATAAATCAACATAGACAGAATAAAATTACAAAATTCTGTTTGTAATATTGAACATCGTTCATAGAATATTTTTTCAAATACAAAACAAAATATTTTTAAAAATGGCGCCAATAATGGAATTTGTAAATACAAAGAACTTTTCGTTTTTTTTTTTTGTAACTTAAATTTTTCTTTTCAAAGAATTTTTATATGAAAAATAACAATTTAAAAACATTTCAAACAAAATATTGTTAGAAATTGAAGTTTTGTTTTAACTAATATTTTTAATTACTTTAAATTTTGTGATACTTTTTTCTGTGTACATTTATTTTTCAAAGAAATATTTATTTTGACTTTCAAAATGATTTACTGTCATTTGCCAATTTACCCACAAAACGAAATTTTTGTGGTTTGTTGAAAAAAAAAATATTCAAAAAATTACAATTTGTTTTTATTCAACATTATTTGTATATAAATTAAATTAATTTAAATTTTGTGATACTTTTTTCTGTGTACATTTATTTTTCAAAGAAATATTTATTTTGACTTTCAAAATGATTTACTGTCATTTGCCAATTTACCCACAAAACGGAATTTTTGTGGTTTGTTGAAAAAAAAATACTCAAAAAATTACAATTTGTTTTTATTCAACATTATTTGTATATAAAATTATTTCATGTGTGTGTGAAAAAAGTTTCATAAGTTTATTAAAAATTTTCATTATTTTTCGTCTAATATATATAAACCAACTTCATATGATTGATTCTTATTTATTTTTGTTAATAATAACATTTTTGATTGTTTTTATAAGACTTAAATCTAAAAATATCACTAATCTCATCTGCATCAATCGCCTTTTTGATTTTTATTGGGAACGGTAACAAAAGCTTGTCGCCTGAAATTAGTTTTCTTTGCAAGTACAGTTTTTAGATAATTTACTTTGGATCGCCTTTTTACTAAAGATAGTTGGTCACGTTATAAGTATTTTACATACATTGCGGTATATAAAAAGATATCCACAAAAACCTATAAAAATCAATCGAACATTTAAAAGTGAAAAAAAGGCCAAGGAAAAAAACTTCATCCGGATTGATTGTAAAACTCCCACCAAAAGATTGGTTAGATTTGTTCATTGTATGGAAATTGTACTGCACACCAATCCTTGGATAGATTGATATGATTTGCTTTTAGAATTTATTAGTTTAGAACTTAATATTAAGTTGTTATCTCAACTTTTTGTTTGCATTTTATTCGCTAATACATGGAGCCGAAGTTATGATTTCGGCATCTGCTGAACATCCTGCAAATTCATTTGTTATAAAAAAATAAGTTATTTTCATTAAGAAAATCAGACAGCTCTTAACTAAGAACAGTAATATTCAGGAAAATCGTTTAAAATCTTTTTCGAATACAATGCATTCTCCTTAATTATCAAAATAAAAAGTTGGTAAATGAGGGTAAATCATTTTGATTAAATGTAAAAAGGAGTAGAAATAAAAATGTCTTTGAAAAACTGAACTAAAAATTTTTTATAAAACACTCTAGTTAATTTCTTATAAAATTTAGTCAACTCCTAGTAGGAAGCTGTACTCCTAATATAAACTGGGTAAATTTGCTCTATATGCGTAAATGAAAAAAAATATACTTTATGCCTAAGTTGATAAACACAAAATTTACCAAATTTTTGAGTAAATCTACACATAAAATGAGTTTATTTTCCCACAAAAGTGCGTATATTTTCTACCACGATGTTTAAATTTCAACAGCCCAAAAAAATATTTTTTTTTGTAATAAGAATAAATTTATTTCTTGTTTAGTAATTGTTTCAACCATAGAAAATGTTTTCAATTTTTTTTTTTGTAATTTTGAATATAATTTTAATGATGAGTCATACAAGTTTGTAATATATAAATATATTTATATACAATTTTGCATGGTTGTATGGTTCAAAAAGTCCAAATTAGTTTTCTGGCTTATACTGGTGTTATGGTGTTCATGTTTAACATATGTAAAATATTTACCAATATATAAAAAAAAATATTTAAGTAAAAATACTGGATTATGTTTTGTATAAAATATGGTTTGTATAAAGTATGAAATAAATAAAAAAAATAAAATAAAAACTAAAATAAAAAAAATAATAAAAGGGATCATTAACCTTGACTATGTTTAGAAGTACGGCTAAAATATTATCAATCGCACTTAAACGATAACATATATTGGTACTTATTTTAAAACACATACATTTTATATGCAATTTATGATTTGTTATTTCAATTTTACAATAAAATAATATTTAAGTGCAACTGATGTACTTTAAAATCTTTGTTTTAACAGCAAAACAAACTTTTCAAACTTTAATTAAATATTAATACTTATAACGGTAAAAAAGGGCAATATGATACACATATACCGGTAAGCAAAAAACGTATGGCATTTTTTATATATTTCATATACCACATTTTGACGTTTGGATTAAAATTTGACAAAACAAGAAAATTAATCAATATTTTTCCTAATGATTTAATAGATGGTAAATGTTATATTTAGTTTATATTTCACAAAGGCAAAGAATTTAAGAGTTTTTATAAATTGATTTTACAGAATACGCTTACATAACGAATTAATTGCAGAAAATAAAGTTTTTAACCAAAAATACTTATAAATAAAACATTTAATATCCCAAAAGTTTTGATTTTGCTTTCGCATTTTTTAATCAAATAAATGGGGTTCACGTTAACTTTATAGTTTAATTTCAAATAACTAGCGCATGTTGCAGAAATTTACTTGAGCTACATTTAATTGCAGACTCAAAGTGCAGCATCTAACAGTACTGTGACTACAACATACAGTTGCTTCTTTTTAAAGTGGCTAAAGTGCAACTATTTTAACATTCCTGTTCAAGATATACACTTGCACAAGAAATGATTTTATAGTTGGGCTTCGACAAGTAATTCTGAATAATTTTTACCCATAGAAGTTAAAAAATGTCCAACAAAACTTCTATTATTTCAGATAACATCTACCAGCCAGAAATTGCCGATGATAAAAAAAATAAAGTACTGGCAGACACTGATAGCCAGTGGTGATCTGTCAACGTTAGTAAAAAGTGCAATCGTTTAAATAATAAAATCACTGGCACAGCGGGCATGGTGATAGATTACTCTGATAAGGTTAGGTATTTGGGGGTCACTCTTAACAAATCTCTAACCTGGAATGATCATATTAACTCGCTGTCCAAAAAGGCCACCAGAGCTATTTATGCCTGCCAAAGGCTCTTTGGGAGGACATGGGGTCTGAGTCCGCGGATGGTGGATCTACCGTCTGGCGTGCATTGGTATAACGGGCGCCGGCGGGACGTGTCCTACGGATGCCATCGGGGCCACGCTGGGAATTCCTCCGTTGCATATCTCTGTAATAGAGGCGGCCGTCATGGGCTCAACTAGACTTAGGGAATTCGGTAGCATGAGAAGCGGCGACCTAAGGGGTTACATGAGGATCGCCAAGGTTCTTATGGACGACCCAATCAGAAAGGTCATGGATAGGATGCTGCCAGAACAGATTTTGGTCAGGAATTTTGACGCTATGTCTTTTGATAGGAGCATGTGGACCAACCGGACTTGGGAACCTGAAGTTGGGGCCCAGTTATGGTTCACAGATGGCTCGAAACAGCTGAATAATGATACGGGTGCGGGGGTTTTAGGACCCGGTTTCCAGCGAGCCCTTCCCATTGGCAAATATCCATCCATTTTTCAGGCGGAAATCTACGCCATATGTGTGTGTGTGGAGGAGTGCCTACGGAGGCGTGTGGTCAGATCTCGTATCTATATTCTCTCCGACAGTCAGGCGGCACTCAGGGCTCTTATGTCCCACGAGGTGTCATCTAAACTTGTCGTGGAATGTATTACGGCACTCAACCGACTCGGTAGGAGCAACTCCCTTACCCTGGGATGGATTCCGGGCCATGAGGGGCATGAGGGCAATGAATGGGCGGACTGTCTGCCCAACCTAGGTGCCCGTCGGCCCTTCATAGGCCCTGAACCTTTCTGCGGGGAGAGGCTCAGGTTGTGGAGAGAGTCGAGATTTTACGATTATTGGCAAACATCTCGTGGCCAACGACAGGCTAAGAGATTTATATCTATGCCCAGTGGTGGGTCTGGGCGACTACTGGCCCTTGGTTGAAGGAACCTAAGGACCCTAACTGGATACTTTACTGGGCATTGCGACCTTAGATACCATAGGCACAAGAAGGGTCAATCGGACACTGAGCTGTGCAGGTTTTGCGGGTTGGAATCGGAGACGTCAGAGCATGTCCTCTGCGATTGTCCTGGGCTTTGCGTCAGGAGGATCAAGTTTATGGGTGACCGTTTCTTGTCGCCTTCCGACATTTGGAACACTTCACCCGGCAAGGTTCTTGGCTTCATCAATTCGAATTTTTTCTGTAATGCGTTGTGCGATCTACTGGACAGTTGCCTAAACACGGATGATAAGTGAGTCTTCCGAATACAAAGCTGGGCTCTAGGGTTCAGTTCACTTAACACGGAAAAAACATTTCGCATGATAATATCGGTATAATAGTGATACGAAACCCACATTCTGACGATACTGTAATGAGTCAATATAACACATTGGCTGAAACGTCCGTAGGATAACTAATAAAACAACATTTTTTATAACAAAATTCGACTTAAGTCATCAACATAGTCTCTTACAAGAGCAACGCCTTTCTAATATTTCAAAACATTTTTTATAGAATGATTTATCTTTGGCCTCAAAATAGGCCTCTGTTTCGGCAATCACCTCTTCATTCGAACAAAGTCGCTGGGAGCCAAATCTGGCGAATACGGTGGGTGCGAAACCAATTGAAAGTGAAATTCGTGCAATTTGGCCATAGTAGCTAACGACTTGTTCCTGCAAAATAAAGCCAACACGTTCCTTCGATACCTTTAAGATATCAGTTATCTCCTGCAACTTCACATCACTACGGTCTACCAAAACGCTTTTGTGAACTTTTTTGATGTTCTCCGGTACCAGCAACTCTTTTAGGCGACTAGAGCGTTCGGCGTCATCGGAATTTGTAGGTCCACGTTTACAGTCAACAAAACACTTTTCTACCATTTGTCTTGAGGGAGCAGAGTCCAAATAACACTTATCAAGCCAAGCTTTGGCTTAAAAAACAATGACAAATCAACACACAAAGTTGTTTTGAATAAATTGTTTTCAAAATCGCAAAAGAAGCCTCACTAAAGCAGCTGTAACTTGTTCACTAATGAACGAACTGTCATTGAATTTTGACAGGTATAATCCGAAGGTTGGTAGTTCCAAAAAATCATATGAATATATGTCATCCTACGGATTTTTCGGCCGATGTGTTATTTGGACTACCTACTGTCATTAATGAGTGCCGGAGCCATCCTTTTTGTATGGTCCAAAATCTCAATAAATAGACCCTTGAATTATTTACCATATATGGGAGTTGTATTCCATCTTCGGTAGAATGGAGTCAAATATGTCTTTTCTTTATTGTTGATCTATAGAAGTTTTATGTGAGATGCTCTTTTTTTGATTCGAGATTATAAAAAATTTTCTTTTTCAAATGAATAAAATAACTAATATACACGGAGAAATTTATTAGCCACAAGCCGAAGCGAATGAGTTTTCTAGTCAGCTACGATCTTCATTAACATATCAAATATCTCTTTTTTTAAAACCTTTAAAGGAGAAAGCTGATAAAACTGACCCCACATTAATTTATGGAGCCACATGTTTGGCTTCTAACCCATGTCGATCAACTGCAAACATTTTTTTTCTAATTATATTAATTAATAACGTTTCTTTGTATTTTCCATGGTTTGCATTAAATACCTTTTCATAATAACGGTAGTTGGTTACCACAGCCACTTGAAAATTTTAAAATTGCGATTCGATTGAAAGCATGTGTCTTTTTGTATAACTGAGTTTATTGGAATGGCAATTTCAAAATTTTTGTATCGGTATTGATTACAGCGTGGTAGACAACTACAGTTGTAATCAAAAGGTATTGCTTGCCAGTCATGGTATTTTCCATTATAACAAAAAATAAATATTCACCCTTATTCTAGTTGTCGTTATCAATGTCGTCGTCGTTTTTGAGTAACATCACTTTGCTTCGACGTCGACATCACTTCGACACCATATTGGTATTCTAAAACAGTGTTGTAACGACGTTGACAGTTTATCGATTTAAACAAAAACACATCTCTAAAAATTGAGTCGGCAGATTTATTTTGTTTATTATTTTTGCGAAAAAATGTTTTTTATGTGTAATTTAAATTCTGATACCAGTGATGAAGAAAATAAAGAAAATCTAGTATTGGAAAGAAGACTTCTCATACAGAAATCAAATATCTTTAATCTGCCGGATAACAAGTGAGTAGCAAAATCAAAGTCTGTTACTTTAAAGAGTGTTAATATTCTAATTTTTTTAAAAGGTTTCGGCTGAATAAAACAGCCTTCATAGATGTGCTGGAAACAATAGCACCTAATTTGAAAACCGGAATCAAGTCCACATTTATTTCCAAAACAATAAAGTTTGCAGCTACATTAAGATTTTTAGCCCAGGGGTCGTACCAGCTAAGTGTTGGAAACGACTTTAAGTTAGGGTTCAGCTGTTTCTGAAACTGTAGAAGATTTGCCACAGCTTCGTCCAGCGGGCTCAATATAAATTGCTTGAATCTTCCGCCACCTGTAGCTTTACACTCGGCTTTGTTGGCTACCATTTTTTTTAACTTTAAATTTTAAGTCTCGCCAAACCTATAAATAAATTTTGTTATATTTTTATAATGCACTTTATATGATTATGCTTTCTTTACCTTCTGCCATCCATCTCAAATTATTCTCGGTGGGCCAAGTGCATTTAATAAATTTGATATTTCTTCCCATTTTATCCGTTTTTTTTCTCAGTCATTAGTTTTCCTCAACTCGTTACTAAAAATTGTGTCGACAAAATCAGAGTCGTTTCAAGATAATATCGGCGTCACATTTTCTTACAGAATACCAAATATTTGTCGAAAGTTATCAGTTATTTTCGATAACGACAACGGAAATACCAATTACAAGAAAAAATCCCAAGACAACATTGTCTTGTGTCGATGACGACAACTAGAATAAGGGTGATTATTAATTTATTTACTTGGAAAAGAAAAATGTTTACCATCTCGAAACGAAAAAAGATAACCTTACTTATTTCTTACACTGTTTTAAGAAATACAGGACGCTTGAATGCTTCTTTCGACACTTTAAGTACGTGCTTATTCCAAAGGACATCCTAATGAATTTTCATGCCGAGAGCATAAAGAGAATCCGATTCCTCGATATTGACACTATATTTAGAGATGGCATTTAAGGATACATTAAAATTCCCAAAAAATCAAAAACCAAATATCAATTATTTTGTAATGGAAAAAAAATCATTAAAATTTTACTGTCGCATCAAATGTCACAAGGCATCACATATAAAGCCATTACAACTTTAAGAACAATTTTCAACAGATGTGTACAATTGAAATGGAAACAGGAAGCAGCACTAACACATATTAGTATATTTTACTTACACGATAACAATACAAAAACAAAATTTGAAACCAATACTGAAATAAACATAATTTAAAATTTAATACACGCACATATCAAAATAACAACTGGAATATTAGGGTCATATCGCAGGATGTGTTCATACCCCAATAAATATATTTTTATTATAATTTTTTTTTTTTTATAAAAGTCTGGAAGCTCTGTTTCTTAATGTGCTTTTTAGGTAAATAAAAACAATTTTTTGAAAACCGGTTTTAGTTTTTCTTAACACCGGTTAATCGGCCTTTTGGTGTTTTTCATGATTCGATAAGAAATGTGTGTTTTTTGCATAGTAGTATTTACAATAATGTAGTTGCTCTGGAGATTTCTATCGTGTGTGGCACAGCGCATTGTTGTGAAGATTTGTTGCTTTTGGTGTCGGTAATGACTTCTCTCGAATTATTTATTAAGAGCTTTTTCAGGAATCGCACTATACAAGTTGTAATAAATCAGATTTCTTGAAGCAGATTAATTCAGTGGTACAGTTCAGTGGTACAGTGGTTCAGTTTTTTGTCCCTCTCTTTTTAAATTTTTTAACGATCTTATTGATAAAATTTTTAACCCTATCTACTCATTTGTTGATAATATCAACATTTACCACTTATTTTACTCTGGGTTTCTTCTAGTCTTGCTAATAACTGTTGTTGCATTGATTGTTCATATCACTTAAATATAGGTCATTGAAACTCATTCATACTGGTATGGAATAGTAAAAGAAAGCTACAAAATTTCGAAATTTTACAAGTATTGCTTTGTATACAAAAGCTTTCATTGAATCTATGAAACATTCATTGCAAAATCTTTTGTTTTCTTACGTTTTTCTTTCTTTCTTTCTTTCTTTCTTTCTTTCTTTCTTTCTTTCTTTCTTTCTTTCTTTCGTTCTTTCTTTCTTTCTTTCTTTCTTTTCTTCTTTCTTTCCTTCTTTCTTTCCTTCTTGTTTTCAATTTTTTTTCTTCTAAGAAAGAAAGAATATTCCGTCTTAGCTGATGTCTACACCGAAGGAGAATCCTTCATACGAAATTTTTAACTTCCCACATCCAATGGTTTGTCCCGTTAATTTGAGTGAGTAAATCAGTTATTCATTTAGATATAAAGATAAAATTTCTTTGCAGTTATTGAACACCAGAAGGCGCTTTTACCAGAATTTCTGGGAAGCAACTAACTCACTTACCGTTGTTTTTCAATTCCAGTATTTTCTTTGGACTTATAACTGGTGGTGGCAGAAACACCTTGCGATTCTGAGGACATGTTTTGTAGGAAAAGACTCAGAATCTAAGTACTTCTCCTATAGTGAAAAGGTTTCTACACCCAGAAAACAATATCACTTGTGGCCACCGAATTTGTTGCCAATGGAATTCTGGCGATTACGACAACTATCTTCATATTAAATATTCAGTTGTCTAATTTCATTTTTGTATTCTACATAAATATTATAATGTTCCACAAAATTTTATTTTAAAAAAAATATATATTTTTAGATTATTCCGGTATCGAACGTAGGCATCCAGATTCATAATTCACACTCTCACTTACTGCACCTCAATTTAATTTAATTTTGTTTGATATATTTGTTATTTAAACATTTGAATCTTTTATTTTAATTAAAAAAAAAATATTTTTTTTATATGTTTGCCTTTACCGGGATTTAAACTTGTAAATTAGGAGTACTAGGCTAGCTCTCTACCCACTAGCCCACAAACAGTAATAAGTTTTAATGACTAATTTTGGATTTACAAATTTTTTAGGAAACTAAATATAGCAGAAAATTGGTTTACAAATACCAATATTTAGTGGCTTCTATAATCAATAGAATCCACAATTCGGTTGGTTCAATTGAAATCCTAATTTAATGATATATTAGATCGGGATAACCGTATTTGTAGTTACCACTTTCGAATATGGACAATTTATTAATAAATTTGATAGATTGTACTAGTTTTCCATTACATTATTATATAATCATGGATTATAGGTTATTCCGAACAAACTAAAATTCTTACAAATAAATGTTAATGGTTTTGATCGAATTACAACCAATATTTTCTCTGGGTGTACACTTTTTTCTCGTAGAAAAACTGTCAATCATAAAGACATTTTTCTTAAGAAAAAGTACTCTAGATTCTAGGGATTTCTTTCAGAAGAAAAATTCTTATATAATGCCTCAAATCCTGAGAACGTTTTCCTGTTGAAAAACACTCAAATTATGTTACCTTTTTATAACCATAAGTTCTTGAATACTTTTCCTATAAATCACCTCAGATTCAGATCTAGTTTTACTTTATTTGCAGGAATTTTTCCAACAAAAAACTTACATATTCCGAAGACTCTTTTATTATAGAAAATCAGGTTTATTTAATAGGGAAAATACTCAATGTGGTTGTTTTCAGCGGGGAAAAACACCTCAAGTAGTTAATGCTTTTCTATAAGTTTTAATAATTTGTTGCAATTTTGACTTTTCATATGAATTATTGCTATTAAGAATTAAATGACAATTGTTTTCTTTTCTGACAAATTTCTTTCGTTAATAAAACCTTTTAAAATTTTTAAAATGATTTGGTTTTATGTTAATACATCTAAAATATATGTTCGTACATTTAGGATAGCTTATTTAATATATAAAATTTAAATTTAAACAAAATTATTATTTTACTGAACCTTTAACATACTTACTTTTAAACAAATTTTTCCTATTATTTTTAAACACAATGTTGTTTGATTTTTAACATTTTGCCCAAATTATAGTAGGTTATTAAATAGAGTAAGTTTCAAAAAAAATTATTAGAGTGTAACATTCAATTTTATTTGAATTTTTTAATTCATAATATATTTCATTTTTATTTTCGCAAAATGAAATTATTGAATTATTTTTAATAAAATTTGTTGTTATAATTGCGATATCATACAACCATTCAGTGTAACATTAAAACTTATACTATTTCTACAGTTTATTATCAAAGCATTAATTTAATACTCATCGAAAATTTTATTGTTGACCTTCTTTTTGCAGAAAACTCTAAATTGAGATATCTTACTCGTTACTAAATTGTTTCTCTGACTATAGAATTAAGAGAGCGTGTAAAGCATCTGTTTTAATTATATGTTAAGTGTTACAGAATTTCAAATGTTATTACTTCGTAAGACCGCGAAAGGGTACATATGTGTTGATTAAGGAAAATTTTAAAACTTTGTGTTACTGATATCAAAAGTATGTTTGGATGATAATAAAATAACTTAATTACTTGTGGTCATTATAAAAAAAATGTTTAAAAAATATGTTTTAAAGTATTTTGTACTATTTTTTAATGTTTTTGAAAAAAAGTTTGTCCAGCGTGTATTATACGTGATATTTCTTTGAGTACAAATTATATTGCTTATACGTACAATAGATCCTCACCAAAATATATAAATACCCAATTGGAAAACCACTGGATTGACTAAGATAAGGTTTTTGGCTAATTTTTGTGTAGTCACCCTATTTTACTTCAATCTGAGAACCATCATGCCAGCTTTTAGCTGCTTTAATTATAGGCCGATTTGATGATTTAGGCCTCCTGCAATCTGCTTGATAAATTAAAAAAAACCGGCGAATAGTTTTATATATAAAATTTTAATTTGTGATTGAGTTAATTTCCAGTTACTCTACGGAGGTTGCTTTAGATAGTAAACTAAAGTGGACAGGGCCTGTTGAACAAATGTATCTCAAGAGTTATGAATTTTCTGGCAATGCCGTAGATCTTAGTCTTAGTTTGGGAAGAAATTCGATTTCCACAATTAATCTTTTTTCTCTGTGTAAAATGCTAGTTGACAATTAATCACTCGGTAATCACCATCAATATCACCCAACTTATAAAACTATTTATTTTCTTATTCTAATTAAAAATTTAAACCAAAATGTTTGTCAATTACTAAACCTTCTGAAACCTAAATAATATGTTTAGTTATATACTTATACATAGGAGTTGTTCCAAAACACATACAAGTTTGAATTCACAATCTCCAAGTTTCAGAAAAATTCGTTTAAGTTTAAAGGTAGCAGAAAAGGATAACTTTTAAGAAATAGAAATTTCTCGTAAAAGTAGGATTGAATTTAATTTATTTCTTAAAACTTTAAGCTACAATTTAACAAAATTTGTATAAAAAAAAATATATTAGATCCAAATTAAAAAAAATTCTGTAACTTTTAAATGGTTCGCGATTTTTTTTTTAATTTATACATAACAATACATATTTCAATCAAAATAACAAAATTTTCTAAAAAGATATCTCTCTGAAGAAATAAGATTTGTAAAAAATCTTTAATTTTAAGTTATTTTTTTTACTTTGTTCGAAAATCAAAAATTTTTTAGATGAAAATCAAAAGTCAAATTTCTGTTTTGATTTGGTTGAATCTAACCAACAATATTATTTTTTATATAACATATTGACAACTTATCTACCCCTGATATAAATGAAATTCTTCCAGAGCAAAGGTTGTTACTATTGCACGTAATACGCTTCCGCATAATTGTGTCACTTCGGATATTCCGGTCGGAAACTTTTTAAATTTGTTTAAATAAAAGCATCCCAGGTAAAAATTTCCGACGGTAGAAAAAAACAGTACTGGGATAGTACTGTATTCTATATTTTACCAGTACTTTTCAAAGGCCCTGTACCAATACTGTTTTCTGCAAATTTATTACCGTTTATTGAATTTGTTTTAATTAAAAGTTTTATTTAATTTCATATATTTTAAACAAATGTTTTGCAAAAAAAAATTCCAGCTATTACTTCGTTATGAAATTCTGTAATAATACAATATTTGCAAATGAAAACATAACCTTAAATTTTAATACTTCAATAATATTTCCAAGAGAATCCTTTTTTTCTGTACAGCGGATATATCAAGAGAATTTTATTTTATAAATCGGATCGGATTATTAAATTGAATTAAAGGTTAAAAATCCAACACATTACCAATAACATTCATGTATTACCATTTCCAACACCGTGCCAGTACTGTGCCCTTCATATTTTTCTACCTGTGTTATTTAATTTATTGTTCTACTAGGAATTTAAAAAATTTATTTGCAATTATGTATATTGGATGTATGTATGAAAAATTACTAAGCGGAGTGTGGCGTTAAATGGACAATGGGTTTACATGGATAACAGCATTTTTTCAAGTTTTAACAGTTTCGGCTATCCATGTTCTAGAAGATGTTTTCTTCTATTGTAGTTTGAAAATAGATTCATACTCTTGATTAGGCATCCACTAAGATTTTTTTTTAATGTTTACGGGGGATACTTAGGGAACTAAGGGCTATAGATTTTTCCTCCAGCGTAGACATTCAATGATACGTGATTTTTGAAAATTCTTTGGGGAGGGGCAAAAATATAAAAAATCTCCCATTAGTATCCTGCCCCAAGACCATCGGCAAGAAATCTGTTGCCAACCGAATTTTGGTAGTTACATGTACCACATTATTCGGTTGTTGTATCACATTATTCGGTTGCAGATCTTATTTATTTTTATTGTGAGTACAAATGTTTCAGTTGTACCTACTGAATTAGGAAACATTAATTTGGTAAACCCGACCGAATTTAAATTTTCGGTAGATACAACAGAATTTATTTATAAATCCCTACCGAATAAAATACAATCAAATATTTTTTATTTGTTATTTATTATTTAAAAAATACGGGTACATATTTCATATATATATTAAATAAATACATACACATGTTTTTCGTATGCCCAGAATTTATATATTGAAAGCCCCAAATTCGAAATTCCATTCTGATTTTCACCCCGTGACGTTACTTGTCCTAATTTAATTTTCTTGCCTTTTCTTTTCGTATTTAATTTTGCATTTTAATTTGACTGCAGCCTTGTGTTTTTATTAACAATAAATAAATATTTTCTTTTTTTAATCATTTGTTTTATGTAAAACATTTTTTATAGAAATATTTTTTCATATTCAATATATAGGTTATAATTTCCAAAATGTGTTTTATTTACGTATGTTTTTTATTAGTTGTGACCACCAATCTTGTATCGAAAATTTTATTGTGGATGTCATAACTTAATATCTAGTAAGATCCTAAAGCAGTATTAAAAGAACAATGATTGCAATTTGGTAATCATAATCAATATTTAATTGCAATAACTAGCATAATTAAATTGGTTTCCAAAAATGGAAACATTAACAGTTTGAATGACAACCCTGTCAATTATATGGGAAAAACTCATAATTATATGGGAAAAACTCATTTGTACG
The DNA here is from genome assembly GCA_949748255.1 of Eustalomyia histrio. Taxonomy (NCBI): domain Eukaryota; kingdom Metazoa; phylum Arthropoda; class Insecta; order Diptera; family Anthomyiidae; genus Eustalomyia; species Eustalomyia histrio. The sequence goes on from OX456525.1 coordinate 99,576,611, forward strand.
GAATTATTCAATTACTGTGAAAAAGGAATTTCACATAGTGTGTGATATATAAGCTTGTTCAAAACCATGAGTTGTTTGTGGGTTTGGCGGTTCATAAGGAGGTTAATGATGACCTGGTCACAGGGCTGATCATCTCAATTTTTTCCATTTAAAAATTAGTGTTTACGTACTATTTAATTATGAACTCGAGCCTGATAAATTTTAAGAAATATATAATTAAAACAGAGAGAATAATATATACGGAATTTACATACAGAAAAAACACACACATTTGATTAATTTTCAATTTCAGTGTTTGTTTTATTAATTTTTTTTTTGGCAAGTTTTGTAAATTTTTGCTAATTTTAATTTTTTTTTATCAAGTTTTATCAATTTTGCCCATTTGTTTTTTTAATTTTTGGTGAGTTGCTTAAAATTTTAACAGATTTTTTAAATTTCAGCGATTTTTTTAAAATTAAAGGAATTTCCAACAATTTTTATAATTATTACGATTTATAATTTTTTTCTTTATTCCAACGATTTTCTTATCTTTTAGTTATTCTTTATTTTCAATCGAGTTTTATAAAATACATATTGAAAATAAGTTTATTTTTGTGTTTACAATACATTATTTTTTTAACTTTATTATTTTTATTTTAAAAATTAACTAATTCTTCTATAAACAAGCTTTATTACGCTTAAGTTTGGTAAATTAACAAATTAATTTTATAATGTTATATAATTTTTACACAATTTTAATGTAAATTTGCGCATTATGTGCGCACTATCCTACACATAAAACGTGTATTTTTGGTTTATACAGACAGAGTAAATTTCCAGAATTAATAGTAGAAACACACTTTTCTATTGTAAGTTGGGTAAATTTAAACAGAAATTATTTAAAATTATTTTGGTTATTACAAACATCAACACAAACATATTTAATGGATGTGCAGCATTAATATATTACGAGTATCATGGTTTTAATTCATCTCTCATATAAAATTTTTATTTAAATTTTGTTCTAATTTCAATCAGAAATATATGGTCACCCTAAGTTTATTAAAAAAAAGGTTGTCTTGTATTAAATGGTAATTTAATTTAAGCATTTTGAAATAATCTGAATCATACAATTTTCTTTGTTAAAGTAAGAACATATATTATAAGGAAAGGCTCTTTATTAGCCGCAGGGGAGCCAATAACCATACTACAAATAAATACATATATTTTTTTAAGTTTTATGTCTCAGTATCTGCTTTATATAGTTTTCTTGGCTATTTACAGAGAAACTCTTGTAAATGTATAATTAAAACAAGAATTCTTCTTATTTTATTCCCATAACTTTAAGCAAATTAGTCTACAGATAATATTTTTTCAACACTTTCAAATAAGTCACTTATGATTTTCTTTAAAGTTTTTTTGTTGATAAGACATGGAATTTTGTAATTATACACTCACATAAATCCTTAGATATTTATAACTGTCAAAGCTTTTATAATGACTAACATATTGTATAAATTACCGACCAGAATTAATACTATTAGATTTATGTCTATGCGGAAAAAACAGAAAATGTTGAATGTGCAAAACTCCAAAAGTGTTAAAAAATCAATTATGATGAAAGCAAAGAATTTTTGTTTTTATTGCAAACTAACTCAAATTTACATAACTGGTAATATACGATACATGTAATTAAATATAATAAGATAATACGCCCCACAAAAAAGTTAAAGATCTGTGGTATAAAGCAAAAAAATTAAAGATAAAAAGAATAATTACAAACAATGCTAAGGATTGTTTTTATTATTAAATTTCAATAGATTTGCTTGTGCGGTAAAATATCAACATGAACATGAACATTAATTATTAACTAGAAACACTCCTGTAATATAAATTGAGACAAACATCAATAAATCTAAGCATTAATTGTTTATGTATTTAGACTAATGTTAATTTTATATGAGGTTTTCAAAGAAACTTTATCTTACAAAAACTATAGATTTTATTTTAAATTCATGAATTTTCAGCAGGCTTTCAAACAAAATAGAAATAAAAAAATAAAATTTTTTACCAGTACACAGTAAAGCAGAATCAAAATATTTAGGAAATCATTCAGCTATTTCTTACTACAAAATTTCGCACAGTTATAGCCAATGTGATTTCGATCTTAAATTTTCGTTGCCGATCACACTGACTCACTGCAAGTTAAGTCATTGGAATCTAACGCAGGGCATCTCGACCATGTGAATAAACGTATAATCTGCTAGTAAAGTTCTACAGTAAACCTGACTACAAAATTAGGTTATATCTTAAGGTGTAAAATTTGTTTGCACTTGGAAAAAATTTAAAATTTTTTGCCATTCTTAGGGCAAAATGTGGCAGAGAAAAACACGATTGGGGCGATCATAATATGCATCATAAATTTTTGAGATTATGATTGTGCTAACCATAGTCGTACTATAATATAGTTATCATATTGTGATGGCAAAATAGTCATAATTTTAGCATAATATACTCCCTAGAGATATATTATGATTCGAAAATATAAAAAAGTTCTTTAAATTTAAGAATATTTCTTAAAGAAATGAGTTCCCTAAAGAAAAAACTTCGAATTAAGGAGTATTCAAGAAAACTTCTTTGATTCTATGGACTTTAAAAAAAAAACATAGTTTCTCTGGACTTTTTTTTAAAGAAATTCTTAGATTCATAGGATATTTTAAGTATTTCTTTAGATTGTTCTCAGAGTCTCACAATTTTTCTTATAGAAGAAACCCTTAGAATCTAGGAATATTTTCACTAGAAAAAGTTCTTATAATCTAATTATTTTTATGATGAAAAGTCCTGAGAATCCAGGAATTTTTAAAATGTTTATCTAAGAAACAGTTTGCAGAATCTGAGAATCTACAAATGTTTCTATCAGAAAAATTTCTAAAAATCTAGTATTTGGTATAAAAAACCTTTTCAAATAAAACAACTCTTGGGTTCTGCATATTTTTTTTCTTAAGGAAACTTAATATTCGAAGTTCTTTTTGCACAATAAAGTCGTTATTTTTTATTGAAAAGTATTAAAAATTTAAAATCTTTATATAAAATCTTTTTGACAATGAATTATAAGTCTATATAATGTTATATGTATAAGTAATTTTAGAAAATAAAAGTCCCAGATGAAAATGATCATATATTATCATGTTTACATAGGTGACTGAACTGATAATTTATGTTTATGAAAACAAGACAGTATTATGACTGTAAATCAGTTGCGCCCAACTCATTTGCACAATGTGCAAGCTTTAACAAAAGAGCTTTTTCACCTACAGTGAGCTTCGACGAGAGCTTTTACATATATGAGAGCACAATACAAAGATGGAAATTTTGAATTTCGAAATGTTATAAGTTGTATAATTTATTTAAGCTAAAACACTTTTATACTTCTTTTGAAAGATCTTTAAAAAAAACGCCATCTTCAAAAGGCTTGCAGTGCTTTGCTAAGGATAGAGCAACAACAAATGGAATATTTTCTGTGATATTTTTTTCATATTTAAATTGGTCGATTTTCAAATTTTTCTTTTGAAACTTTAATTTTAGTTCATCTACTTATTTGGCCCTATCTAAGTTTTTATTCAAAAATCTCTTTTGGCATGTATTATAATGCCTTTCAATGGTATGTTAGTGATTGCGTTTAGCAAACTAAACATACGGGATCGCCGTCATTGTTTTCAATAAACAAAAACAATTGTTCTCACGCTTTATTAAATATATTTTTTTAAGTGAACATAGACTGAGCGTCGTGTGTTTGAAAATGTTTCTTTGAAAGTTATTTTCAAGTTGATGGAAAAGTACTGAATTTTCCGTCCCTGAAAAGCTCTTTCCCAATATACCATATAGCAATCAATGCAATACAACTTGAGAATAAGCTTATATAAATGTGTTTTAAGCTTTTCTTAATTTCGTTTATTATAATGTTTATAAAATGTGAATTCACAAGCAGTATTTAACAATGCTTGAGAAAAGATTATTATTCATAACTTTTTCTAAAGTATACTTATAAACAACATACACAAATTGAACAACGCAATATGACGATTGAAATAGAAATATTTTTCAATAGATTCTAGTCTTTTGTCTTTGTTCTATGCTCATAACGCATACAAGAAGTGCCGTTACTTTTTTTTTTTAATTTTTCAAACGTATTTTCATGTACATGAGGTTGTAAATTTTATAAAATGAACGTGCAATTGCTTATTAAATTTGATTATTTTTATAATAACTTTTATTTATGGTTGAAATTAATTATTATTTATATTTAAAATTAAAATAAAAAAATTATAAAAACTAATTATGATTTCTCTTTTTCAACACTCAATAATATATTATATGTGAAGCATATTCTACAATTATGTAAAAAAATAAGCTTTTCTATACGCAAGTTAATACAATATTATTTTTGTAAGCTTATTCTACAATTGCAAGAATAAGCTTATAGTAATCATACACATGTAATATTTTCACGAGGGTTCCTTTTGGATTTTTCTACAATTGTTACGATAGCCTTTTTCAATATATTCTCTTTTTCAAGCTTAAGGCTTGTGTTTGTAAGCTTATAATAATATTTTTCTCCAGTCATTTGGTATGTTGGGTTTACTACAAACGCAAATATCATAGTATTATCATAGTATTACTGTAAATGTCAGTTATGTTTTATTTGACTTATAATTATTTACTGATTGTTGTCAGCATTTTATAGTTCTAGAATCATGATAATTTATCTTTTTAATGGAATTTTATGAATTGTTGATCTGTTATTTTGAAAGTGAATAGTATAGTAGGTTTTTAAGATCATATCATATTCTTTTTAATTATTTTTATTGTAAAGAAACATGAAAATTTTTATTAGTAAGTTATAGAGAATAAAAATTGAGAAATTCCACTGAGCCAGCAGGATAGAATACTTAGTATTTTCGGTTGGCGCTACCCAACCTTGTCAATATCCATGCTCTTCTTCTCCCTTTGCGGTCATTGCTTGTTGATGATTGTCTATTTTATATTGAGTGTAAGGAAACAAATTAACAAACTTGTAAACAACAACACAATTAGACTAACATCAACGAAATTTAACAATTTATATTTATCCTCTATATTTTACAGTTTTTGTTATGAACTTTAATTCTTAAAGTATCAAATAACACAGCTTATATGAAGCATTTTATCTCTTTTTTAATTTTAATTTATCTTTTTTTTTTAATTTTTGTTACCACAGTATGGTTACAGCCAATCATGTTACAAAATAGAAAGTGGCAATTATAAAATAATAAAATATTTACTACCATAACGATAGTAGCGACCATATTTATGGTTAAAACCTATTTACATATAATGATCATGTTGCAATCATGTTTTTTCTCTGCGTGCAAGAATTCTATGTACATATTATAATGTTCTTTCTAGGTAAATATAGTATTTACAATTTTCTAAAATCTACTTCAGATAGATGTGTTTTCTAATAAAAATGTATTCTCCAGTTGCTAATAATTCTCTTTCCATGACACTCCGAATTCAACCTTTTTTACATAAATTTCAATTCTGATCAATATTTTTTCTAAGTGGATTTAATAATAACACACGGTAGCAGATACTTAAGGGTGCGCCTAAAAAAAACAATTTAATCTAAAAAAATTTCAGAAAAAAACTGGAAAATTCAAAAAAGCAGAAAAAAATCTAATATGGGTGAAAAAATAAAAAGCAAATTCGTCTTCTCTATACTGAAATTTTATATAAATGTATGTGTTAAAATATAAAAAGTAAATACATATTTCAACTATATATAATTATATAAATTTATTTTAGAATTTTAATTTTATTAATTTAAATTATTCCGATATCACAATTAAGAGAAAGTGAAAAAAAATTGTTAAGATCAGTACTGGAAAGAGTGCCATACCCACGACCTTAGCGATATGATGGTAATGATGGTTTCATTACCAATTTTAATGAAATAAATTTCATTACCATTGTTTTTTTATTTAATGATAATGATTTAAGGATCCGATTAAGTGGTTGTTTCATTTCAATTTAATTCCATTTCATTACCATTAACTTTGCACAATTTTAAAAATAAGTATTTATTAATTATTAAACGTCATATTATGTGTTATTAATATATTACACTTTTTTACATTTTCTTACTTATAAAAATTAAAAAATTCTAATTATTTAGGCTAAAATATGATTTTGCAAAAAATAGCCAAATGAAAGAATTTATTTCTAAATTTTGCTATACAAATATCGTAGATACTTAAACAAATTTTTGAGTTAGTTGATATTTGTATAGTTCATGTTTTGTTTTATTATTTTCTGTGTAAAACTACTTTGATAATTTTCAAATGGTATAAGTTTTATGTAAACAGATGATTTTGTCATCCATTATAATTAGTTTCTTAAGCATTTGTGCTATTTTATTAGCCTTAGTAAAGAAATTTTGAATGAAAGAAAACTTGTTACCATTAAATGGTATTTTTTTTTTAATTTTCATTAGTGTCAAACTAGTGTTAATGAAATTTCAATAGTAATAAAAAATTTCTAAGTCGGGTATAATTTAGGTCAGTTTGTACTATATGATGTTAACATTTTACTAAAAATAATTTTAAACGTATAACTTAAATTCACTTTTGTGTACATGAAATATATTCGTTGTATGCGTTATTTCCGCTGGAAATAATGATGTCTTATCTAGTCTCTTAAGGAAAGGACTAAAAGTTGACGGTTAACATGTTGGAAATTGTTGTCGGTTTCTGTGTAGCTGAATATGAATAAATGGTTTTTAGCTCACAGCAAAATTCTCTTTAAATTAAGAGAAGTTTCAAATATGGAGTAATTTCTATGGAGTAATACTCACAAAGAGTTGTATCGTTATTATAAACTATTCGATAAATAACATTTACGATTTCTTTTAAAGAAAATAATATCTTTTAATGAAAATAATATTTTTTTTGTATTTTAAAATTTGCTTTGCATGGGTTGCTTAAAAATATTTTAATTGGAAACTAAAACAAAAAAATGTTAAAGCTCTCTATATTAATTCTGTAGAATATTGGGTTAAATTTCTACTCCCCTCCTTGGGAAGAGAGGTAGAGTTGTAGTTGCCTACGTTGAATTTTATTTCCACCTTGAGATGTCTTTGATGAAGTTGTCTGCCTAGGCAAGGGTCTGTCGACTTACTATTAACCATGAACAGGGTTGAGTCGTATGTCCTCCTGCACCGCGACCAAGTTGATCTATTGTCCTCCCTCTGTCTACATTTAGTTATACACGGCTCTTAAGAACATTTTTATCTCCTTCACTGCTCTTTTTTTTATTGATTCTCCCATAATTTGGATCTGCCCAATGTATTCATCCTCAAATTAGAAAAGGCAGGGCAAAGTGTATGCTCCATTAAATCATCATCCTCCAAGCAGTACCTGCATAATTTATCGTCAGTAATTTTCATTTTAGGGGCGTAGCGGAGCTTGTAATATCGCTGTTATCTATCTCTGACATAACGATCTCGCTTCTACGCCCGTTACTCTGGACGATATATAAATCAGACTTTCTGACAGAGCCAAGGAAGAAAGCTATTTTTCAAACACACTTCTAGAATGTGCAAAAAAAGGGGTAATTGGGGATAGCTGGGTGGCTGAGTCCCAGAATCGTTGTATTGTGTCAGTGTTTAGAAGATAAGGCACTAGATAAAGTGACCTCTCTGTGAGCATCACAGGAGCTCTTCGTATTACCCATTGTATACTAACTGCATCTTATTTATTTGGACATGCTGAGGTAGTCTCCTTAAAGTCAACTTCACTGTATATGGTGACTGCCCATAACTGCAGTGCATCCTTAAATGAGATGGCTACACTGATTGATATTTGGCTAGTATGGTCCCGGAAAACTACCTCACAGGATCCTGTGGAGTTCGAAAGTGTTGGTGTTCACCTGCCATCTTGTAAATTGGACAAACGAATCTACTCTAATAGGACGACTTATCCAAGGTGGACTAATGGAGTGACTTGTGACTACAGGGAATATTTGGCTCTTCCATGATGCGAGGCGCACCGTGGCACTCAAATCGCAAGAAGAATATTCCGGTTATGCTGTCAGTAATGAAGAGCCATTGTCTTATCGGGAGGCAAGCACAGAGGTTGGGGCTCGCTTCACCATATACTTCATAATATTTCCTTCACTTCACATAACTTCTGTAAAAGCTGTTTGGATAAGGAGGATAAGGAAAGTATCGAACACTTTCTCAACTCGTGTCTTGTGCTGGTGATCGGCGTACTTTCGTGGCCTTTAAAGCTTCGTACAGAGCTGCAACTGCTTCAACGGTGGAATCAAGTTGACAGTGATCTATCTGAATCGTGAGATAACAACGGGGCTCAGAGTCTAAGGCCAAGTTTTTGGGATGTGAGCTAAACTTGGTATAGTTAAACCGAAAACGAATTTTGTCTGCCATTTCCATGCTTATTAACATAAATTTATCGGAACAAATCAAATGTTGGTCTTCTTTGAAATAAAATAAATTAAAAACAAATTTGAAAATCAGTATTCAAGTTACAAACTGCGATAAACTGAGTTTAAAGATAATCTACATCCCAAGAACTCGGCCTAAGTTTATTGGTCCACATGATGTAATAAACACTAGTAAAAACTAATAACGTGTAAAAATTAAAATCGTTTGTTTTTTTTTTGTAATAGCCCTAATGAACTAAAAAATCATACTTCTCTCTTAGTTGTTTCGAAAAATAAAATCCGGCTACGGTTCGGTAATTTTACAAATCGTTTAGTCTATTAATATAATATGAAAAGAATATCGCCATCATCTTGTCTTTTGTTTAAAGAAATTGTAAAAAGCGATATAAGTTTTCAATTAAAAGTTTACTTTTGAGTTTAATTATCATTCCGATGTAACATCTCTTAATACTAGCTTCTGCTCGTGATTTTTTTATATTTGTATCCAATAGGCGCTCTCTTTTTATGCCTTCAACAAAATTAAACAGCTGACATTTATTTTTCTATGAGTGTTTTTAGTCATATAAAAAACCCAAGTCATATTATTTTCTGTTAAATGATTATTATGTTCATAGTCATTAACAATGGACACGACTAAGGAGAATACATATTAGGACACGCAGAATATTTTAAACACAATATAATTAAATACATTAAATAAATCACCAGCGGGAAAAATGGGACTTTTAGAGCAAATTCGTTTATAGCTTACAGTTTGAAAAGAAATTAAAAAAAAATTATATTATCTAAATAAATTCCGGACCGATTCCCTATGACAATTTAATCAGCAAAATATTTATAGTTTTGGTTATATTTGCTTTGAGGGAATTTAAAGGTTATTGTATTCTCTTTTGATAATCATTATCAAATCTGCTAAGTTATAAAAAATATTTGGTTTAAACTGTAAGCTGTCGACAATCATATACTCACAATATAGTTTCCCTTACCGACTATAGTGTATTTCAAAAGTAATACAAGTAGTTTGTTTTTGAATTAAGGTGCAATTGAAATTCATATATGAATATAGAAATACACTTTTTTACCATTTCAATCAGTCATTCAGTAGGAGTTGTTATTTTCAGTTAAATGTAAAATTTTCTGTTTCTAAATATAAAAATTCCAAAAATTCCTTTTCGTTTTTTTATAAAAATAGTTTGTTTATCTTAAAATATAATATAAATAATATATAAATTACAAGAAATTGTTCAAATAGTCATACAACATACATATAAAAAAACATTCAATTTGAAAACAATCTACAATAATCGTTTTTTCTATCATTTTGACAGTTAAAAATTAATGATTATTTTCAACGACTTTCGATTGTTTTTACTATATTGTCGATTATTAAACAAGTAAACAACAAAATGTTTTGAATATAATGAAAAATCCTCCTCTCCTCTTTTTGATTGTATTTAATATTAATTCAATATGTAAAAACAATATAATTTTTAACGAAATAATATTGTGAATGTAGGTTATTAACTATTTTATTTGTTCCGTTCTCGATTACTTTAACTCTATACTAAAAAAGTTTATAAAAATTTATTTTTGTACATTGTGTTATTTCGCACCTCGAAATTCTTTCGTAAAATATAAAAAAATCAACAAAATTTCTTTTAGTAACTTTAAATTTATTAATTTCATGAAAAATAGTTTATAGTGGGTGTTATTAACCGTCAACCGCGATTAACCTCATTCATTTAAGCCATAACCGCGGTTAAGGAAACTTGTGGGAAATTGTGGTTATTACGTAGCCGTTCTCATTAAAATTATCTTCAGCAACGTTAAGTACCTGAGAAAAGTTTTTGTATCAGGATTTTTGGTCATAAAGAAAACACCAGCCACTTTATTTTCTGTTAAATGCTTTATAAGCCTGTGGTCTTTAACAGATGATGTGGCAAATAATGTGTGTTTGTAATGCCATTTTTTGTATGTTTGTGCAAGTATGACATCGTACAGATAATAAGACTGGTGTTAACTAGCTAAATTGTTCTAAAAGTCAGTAGAAGATTATGTTTTGTATTTTTTTGGTTTATCGGACTATGTGCGATCTTTTTTTTTGTTCTTGTTTTCTTTTAAATATGTATTTTTTGTGAGATGAATATAAAATTTATTATTCTAAATGTACATTGCATTGTTGCTATATATATATACATATATGGGATTTTATATTTACTAAAAACCTCCACTTATCTTTATAAATTACCAAAGGATGTTTTTAGAGAAGTTGTTTAATAAACAACAGTCTTGACTAAAATTGATTTAAAAGTAATTTAAATATATGCTACATATTTAAATAACATTTAAAGTACATTTGTTCAAAATGATTTACTGTAATTTCCGATATTTTTTAGTTTCACTTATTTTTTCATTTGTTAAAAATTTACCCACAACAAGGAAATTTGTGGTTTATTTATCTCCGAACCTGTTATTACAAATTTAAATTTAGTTTGCTGTCTGTTTAAAAAAAAAAAATTTTTTAAAAAATCCAATTAGTTTTTTTACTTAAATTGTTTGTTTCAGGTTTGGGTTAGGTTTGGTTCGGTTCAAAGTTCGGGTTCAACAATTAAAAATAGTATAAATGTTTTAATAATAGGAAATTAATTTATTTTTCAAAGAAATTTTTGTTTAATTTTATAATTAATATATTTTTTAAGTTTTCTTCTTTTAAATTTGTTCTTATGATTAAGAAAATCGTTTCTTCTTCTGAAGAACAAGATTTTGATTCTCTCATAAAATTATCTTCTTCTCTTTCCATATGAGAATTTTTTAAAATTTCAATTCAATTTTCATTAACATAACAAGAGAAAATATTTACATTAAACAAAATATAGTTTTCTTAAGAGTTCAGGCAATACACATCTTTTCTACTTCAAAAATTTTACAAATAATAAAATTGTTGTACTATGTTTAAAATTTATACATTTTTAAGCAAAAAGTAATAAAACCTAATAAAGCAAAAATATCTTTTTTTGGTTGTAGATAAAACTTAAGTCAATTGGTTGATGTGGTTATATTCAGACATTTGGCATCTGAGATCATAGTTATTTGTGAGTTTTAAAATTCTGTCATTAACCATAGCAATATCGTGAATAGAATGCAATCGTCTTGTAGAATAGTAGCGTGGCAGGTTATATATCATTTTAATTTATTTGTAGTATACGAATATGACAATTCGCTACATCTTGCCATACTGGGACTCTATAATATAATATGGCCATAAAAATAGCTTTAAAATTAATGATTTGATTACTTTGGCTTAGGGTGGACTTTTTGTTTATAAACGAGTACAGTAGTCTTGAAACGTTTTTTAACTTGTCTATTACGTATGAAACATGGCGACTAAAGTTAATTTTTGTATCTAGAACTTTATCATCCCAAGCAATATTTGTGTTATTAATGTAAAGATTTCTCTTTGGGAGGAAGCAGGCCTTACGCTTACATGTAAAATAGATGGCTTGGTTTTTTGTGAGTTTATAAGAATTTTCCATTTTTTTAAATATTCTTCTATTGGAGTAATGCATTTTGGAGACTGGTGATAATATCTTCCGATAAAATTCCATGGCTAAAAACTGCAGTGTCGTCTGGAAAGATTGATGAGGAACAATCGATAAAAAAGGGAAAACTGTTGTATATATGTTGTACAATATTGGCGATAAACAAGATCCTTGGGGGCAGCCAGCAGAATTTGTAATATTTGACGAGAAATTTGTGCCTATATAAACTCTATATGTTCGGTTTTTTTTGAAACTTTGGATTAGTTTTATTAATTCGTGTGGAAAAATAAAGTTGATAATTTTAAAAATTAATCCATCGTGCCATACTGAGTCAAAGGCTGATTTTAAATCAAGTAACGCCATGCCTGTTGACTCACCAGCATTGAAGTTATCTATAATTCTTGTTTTTATTCTTACTGGGAGACAATTGTTTCTAAAATTAGTTTTTTTTAGCATTTTTAACATCTTCGGGACTTAGGATTACTTAAATCTGCTATCTAGATATAAATAAGATTATAAATAAAATGGTTTTCTCTTTTTATTATATTTAAATATAATTCTTATGATAATGTTTTTGTTTTATAGAATTCTTTACAAAGGGTGTGTGTTAACTGTAGCAAAGTGGCATGGTAAAAAATATTTTTACTATATTGAAAAAGTTTTAAATTCTTATGTGTGAAAAATAATGGGATTTATTTATTTGTTCTGCTTTCATTTTGCTTTTAGAAGCCTTTAAATTTTAAAACTTTATACTTTTCTACTCCTATGTCAAAAATTCTACTAGCCCTATGGGCTAGTGAAATTTTATTCACCTCAAAACTGTCAAAAATTTATCAAAAAGCATACTTTGCTACCATTTCACACACACCCAAATATTCCAAATATAATCAATGCAGCATCCAGTAATTCCGAACAAAACTAATTTATTCCAATAAGACTTGAAACATGGCATAGCTGATATACACAATGTTTGTTTATTTCGTAGGTATAAGAATTGGTCGTAAAGTATATTTCATACGGCCAGGTGATTAAGGTGGCTCTATCCAGAATTTTGTTATCTATTTTTTTAACAAAAAAATTTTTTTTTGTAATTTTAAATTTTTGTCATCAAAAAACACATATAACCCTAAATTTACACCCTCCTACCCTCACCACTAGGTGATTAAGGTGTCCCTCTCCAGAATTTTTTTGTCTATTTTTTGACAAAATTTTTGTTCGAAATTTTTTTTTATATATCATAAAAAAATACCTATTACCCTAAATTTTCACACTGATATAAGTGCTATAGGTGATTAGGGTATCCCTATCCAGAATTTCATTATCTATTTTTTTTACAAAAATGTTTTTCTTTTCTTTTTTCTATTTGGCGTCAAATATACCTATAATCCTAAATTTTCACCCTGCTTCTCTCACCTACAGGGGGTGTCCCTATTCATGCAAGAAATAGGTCATATGGCAAAACAACATTTGCCGGGTTGGTAGTTACATATACTCGTATGTATGGAATAATCATTGCGTATCACAAATTTCTTACTTAAGTTTCGATTAGTATGTTAAGCAATATGCCAAAAAAGAACTTTTTTATTGTTGAAAATGGGTCTTTAGGGCTTCAGCAACAACTTTTGATCTGCGAATTCTTCATAATTCCGTTATTTACAAAATTACCGTTATTTTTAGGCTACATTTCCAGAATTCGACCAAATGATCTTTGCCAACTTTGTAGAGTATTTTTGTGGCGAGTATTTTTTCTGAACAAATGAACACATAATACTTGCAAATACAGGGTGTTTTGATGCATTTTTCAATAAAAATAAATTTTGCGCCATCCAGCGGCAATAATTTGTACTAACTATATCCAGCATTAGAGAGATAATTTGAATACCTTTCCAATAAAAATTTTGAAAATCGGTTGAAAAATAATCGAATGAGAAAGAAAAGAGCTATAAGATAATGAAATAGTTTCAAATTTATATTAAAATATGTGTTGAACTTAAATTAATCATTAAAGTTTTGTACGTTCTTACATTTTTAGTTTTGCGCATAAAATTTTAGTTATTTTAAAAACATCAAGTTATTTTTATTTTTAAACTTTTGAGGTCTACATAAGAGTGGTAAATTCTTTAGCTTTTCTTTGAGTTGGGACTCTAAATTCAATTTTTTTTTCAAACGTCTTTACCGTGATATTTATAAATTAAACCTCTCAAACTGTTTATTTGCTTTTTAAGAAAGGAATTTTGTTCCCCAAAGTGTCTATGGTCTTAATTTCTAATGTATAATATATTTCAGTAGCATAAATTCCGTTGTTTTTAAATATTCACTCTATTTTTTAAATTTGCCCAAAATATTCTTTAATATTTTTTATACGGCACAAATTTACTTGAAAAGTTATATGTGAATGAACGTGAAAAGGACGCAGTTTTTTAATTTTTCGTTTTTTTTAACATTTTCCAAATTTTCTTGTAATAATTTTAGATTTTGATGTCATTAACAACTATGTTGAATGGCAAGACATAATATTCAATCCAATTTGTACCGCCTTAAATGTTAACAGTAGTATTTTATTACCTCCAAGTTTTGTTGTTGCTACTTTTTTCCCAGTGTATTATTGCAACAATGGAAGATTGCTACCCAAACTAACTATCAAATAATTAAAAACATTGTTTTTGTAGCTGTTAACATAGATAATCCGTTAAATTCATAAAAACTTAAAAAATCCAAGTTTTAAAGGCCACCCTAAATTTCCGTTTTATGACACGTGAAGCACACTCTAATTAGCAATTAAGGTACCTGACTTTACCCCCGAAGTATTAAACATCATTCGGCATTTATAGCTTGAAAATGAAAAAGTACATTTTTTTGGCATATTGCTAAGTATGTTATTAGTAAGTAATTGTATACTTTTTTATTATGCTTTGCAAAATAATCCTTTGCTTAGTATTAGAGGTATATTATAGGTTATTGGCCTTTGAAATACACAATTTGATCCAATACAGGCCAGGAATTTTCTTCGAAATTGCTCCGGAATTTTGGAGGGTGCGGGGGTTGAGATGAAATCAAGAATCTATAGTGAAAATATTTTTTTAGATTTTTTTTTTTTCAGGGGGGAGGAAAGTATAGAGTTAAATATTTTTAAGCCATACATTTTTGCGTGTATCCAACGCATGGACCCCCTAGGTACGCCACTGCACTCTAATATATGTTGAGGGTATAACAAGGTTTTTTAAAACGCTTTACTTACTATTTGATAAGATGTCTAAACAAAATCTTTGAACTGACATATATCCTAACTTAGTTTAATATTTTTTTTTTCAACATAGTTTTATATTAAAAAGGAAAAATATTTTTCCCTTAATATTTTCAGACCACATGATCCTATGAATATTGCAAATTTTTTCTAATGAAATGACCGTCATTTACACTTATCTTGAAATAAATTAACATAAGGTCAATAATTTAATTATACACCTAACATCACAGTATATTTTATATGTTTTCTGTATGAAAATGTTCTTTTTACTAGACTTGTGTTTACATTACGAGTAGTATACATAAATGTATTATTCCCTCTTTTGTAATTTGTCAAAAGTTTAGATTTATATTGCATAATTTTGTTCTATTGACTCATGCTGCTTTTTCCAAAAATGTTTGTATATTTTCATGTTTTTTTAAATATTTTCCGATGAATATGAGTCTTGATAAATTGCATATTTGTGAATAAGCTAAATACGAACAGAAAGAACTGAATAATGTTTGGAGGTGTTCTCGAGTTACCTATTAACTATTAAAGATGCCGACAATGGTGTATTTTAGCTAAAAAAAAGTTTCGAGTTTTTAATTTATTGGTGAACAAAAGCAGAGAAATGACGAACTTGTTGCAGGAGAAGTATTTAAAATATTTCCACCTCCATATTTTTAAAGCCAAGTTGTGAACTTTGTGACGATCCCATTAATTTTTTTATGGAATATTTCGAGTCCAAATTTATCTATAAAAATTTAAAAACGGGAACTTAAAAAATGTATAATTTTCATCCTTTTTTATTATAAAAGACCAAATCAAACATTTTAACGTCGCTTTGGTAACGGCCTGATTTTTCTTTTTTACAAATATACATTAATATTTTTATCTTTAAAGCACTGGTATTGATCAAAAATCTCGTCCAAAAATTTTCTACTAATTTTCCAAAAAATTTCTACTCACATCATTTTTTATCAGGACACCCTAATATTGGTGTAAAATGATAGAAAAATAATTTTTTAACAAAATCAACATATGTCTGCGGCTTTTCATACAAATAAGAAAAAGGATATCGTATCAATTGTAAACTTAATACAGTATTTTTTGCCCGATATGTACAAATAAAAATTTTAAGAGCTTTTTATATGTTTCCAAATACTGGGCAAAGTATTGGTTAAATATTTTGTTATATAATTTACTATAAATTAATTTAATTTGGAAAATCCTAGGCATATGACAAAATAATTATTTTTTAATTCAGAACCAGTTCTGAATTTTTACAATAGTTTAAAATATATATAAAATTGGTGGTATGTGAAGATAAATTCAAAAATTAAATTTGGTTCGATAATTTTAAAGTTGCCTTTATAGGGTTAACAATGATATTAATTAAAATATATATATGCAAAAAATGCATTTAAAAAATAAATTCAATGGACATAATTTTTCCATATTTGGTTTATAAGGCCCAAGGGTTAATTTAGAACAGACGTGAATCTGCTTTGGCCATATGGGAGGAAAGCACTAGGGAAACAGATATTTATGCTGAAATCAGAATATCTAATAATTGCTCAGGAAAGAGTAATAATATTAGATTTAAGAGGCCCAAGGGTCAATTTTGAACAGACCTGAATGGGGTTTGGCCATATGGGTGGAAAGCACTAATTGTGTGCTTGCATTTTCCGTTGTAAACTGATAGACTAAAAATGGAAATGGTTCATGGGTTGTGGTCTCTGGTGCGTCGGTAAATCGTGATGAAAATTCCTGCCAGAAATATTTGGGAAATATATCAAATGAATCTCCAGCCCTTGGCCTTTTTGTTAAATAAAACAAATGAAATAAAATTCGATTTTATTTAATTTATTTTTTTAATTAATAAATATTATATTTAAATAGTTGCTTCATTTGTTTTATAATCTCTATTTTATTATAGTATGTACAGGGTGCTGAGGAAGATACAAAATGTTGGATTGCTTAATAAACGATGCCAAATATCCAAATTGTCTATGACTCAATATCTGAAAATATAAGAGAATATATAAATACAAATAAGTACAATTTAATTAATTGATTTATACACAACATTTTAGACTTAACAAATAGTGGACCATGTCTAAATAGGTCAGTCAAGATGTCCATCTGTTTGAACATGCAAAACACTTCTAAGAAGCTTTTTGTTTAAAATTTTGAATGCAATCCTTTAATGTCTTTAAGATGTTATTGGAAATTGTGGAAAATACTGAAATAAACATTTTAATATGTCAATTGTAACATTGATTTTGTCTTAATTTCTATGCTCTAAAGTTTAAGTGTGAAGATAAATTTTGAAAATACATACACAAATAGTATCATTCATTAAACTATTCTACAGACACTAAAGAACTTTACAGGTAGAGTTAATTGAAATTGGCAGTTGAAAAATATGAAACTCTTAGATGCAAAGAAAAAACTAAAATCGAGTTTCAATTAAAATATTTGTAAATTCAATCAAAAATTTATTTGAATTTGGAACAACAAAAGAATTTGTTATATCAATAAAAAATTTTTTTTGTAAAAATGAATTGAAATTTTTTCAATCATTTTTTTTTTGTAATTAATTGAAATTTTTTCAATTATTTTTTTAATCGTATCAATTAAATTATACCAATTTTATTATATCAATTAAAATTTTATTTAAAGTTCCAACCAAAAATCAATTTAAATTTTTATCAAAATTTTAATTGAAATTCCAGCTCAATATCATTAAAAATTTTAATAAAATATTTGATTAAAATTCCAAATTCAAATCAATTAAAATTTAATCAAATTTTAATTTTTTTCAAATATACATATGTTTGCGTGTGCAAACACAAAATTTTTCTTAGAGTTTTTAAATAAATAACGGTTAATAAAAAAGTATTTTTTTGCATTCTTTTACCCCTTTTTCTAGAATATTTTTTTGCAACGCATTTATTGTTAACTATTCTTTAATAGATTTTTTTTTAATTTTTAGCTAACAGAAGCTGCCAAAAAATATACTAGAAAAAAATTAAATTAACGAAGAATTATCTAACGCATCACAATCTAACACTTTTCTTCAATTTATTTAAGTTTATACGAAATTATTAATTTTCTACAAAAAAAAAAAAAGTATAAAAATATATATAAAAAAACACAAACAAAAAAAATTTTTTTTTTTGCATGCCAGGGATAATGAATGCATTTTCTAAAAAGTACTAATCAGTTTAAAAAATTGTACTTTTCCACCTTCGTAGTACCAAAAAAAATTTACATATTTTTGTTATTCGGAGCACATGGTCTATTCTGGGAAGTGTGGTTATGTAGGAAATTGTAATTCTTGTACTTGTTTTGGCTTAATTGGCGCCATATTTTGCATTTTTTTAGAAACGAATTTTTTGCTAGTAAGACAGAAAGTTAGACCACGAACCATTCTACAGAATATATTCTCGAAAAAAATTTTAAAAACTTTCGTAGGTGCTTTTTTGGGCCTGATTAAAACTATTAACGAATTCTCTATTCCCAAAGTTCCCCTATAAATTAACAAGATTGATTGAGTACAATTCAAGGAATTTAATCAATTTATCTCATTTTGAATGCATATATACTTGATATCATTTATGACGAATTCATTCCATTAACAAATTTGGAAATTTTATCGATTTTGTTTCATTCAATTGATGAACTTGGGTTTCTTCGATTTTAAAATGTTCAAAATTGGAAATTTTGTTATGTTATTACTTTTTTTTCTTAACTTGACCTAATTTTTAATATTGCGTGTATAGATTTTTTAATAACTCAATTCACTGATTTTCAACATTTAATAATTTAAGTATTTGAAACTACTAAAAACATTTTAAATAAAAGTTTTTTTTTAAAGCATAAAGAAACTTAAAATAGGAAAAGTTCTAAATACTTGGTACCAAATAGTACCACAAAAAATACTATGGTACAAACTTTAAGTTTGTTTTCATGTTCCCAATTTCAGAGTTTTCCTTTTTTTCAGAATGAATTTTTGCAGATTTTGCTTGCCAAAAAATAAAAATAAATATTCTAGGAAAAATAGCCTTTAAAGATATAATTCCCGGATTTATTTTTTATATCTGATTCAATTTCTTACGAATCAATTTGTATAATTTTTTACTTTATTCAAATAATATAAAATTCAAAAAATTAATTTGATTTTTGTTGATTAAATTTCAACAAATCAACGGAACCAATCACAAACTGAATCACATAACAAATTTTTCAATCGAATCAAAATTAAATCAATATAAATTATAATAATTAAATCAATCATTGATACTGAATTATAGCAAATCATTTTCATTAATTCCGGTACGCACCGGCATTATAAAAATGTTACGTTTTCATTATAAATTATCTGTTGTTGCACACTGACAAAATTATCATAGGACCTGTCATTCGCTGAAACTTGCCCATTGAAACTTTTTATTCAAATAAAGCATTTTTTTTATAAAACTTGACGAAAAATTTTAATTTTTTTTATTTAAAATTTCCTACACTTATTCGATTAAAGGCTAACTTCATTAAAATTATAAAGCTTTTTCATTGAATTTAAGAAATTGTCCATTCATTTGTGAAGAAAACTTCATTAGTTTACTGAAAAATTTCATAAGAACTGCCTTTGAACTCTTTGTGTAAAAAACAATATTGCCAACTGAAATAAAAAATTAATATGCGTACGTAGCAATATGAATATTTATTAAAAGAAATCGATAAAGTTAAATTAATCGCCAATTTTATATACTTTTCCAGCAAAAATAAAGCTGCCAAAGGAGCAATAAAACATCACTAGTATGGCAAAGGCATCACTTCTTTTCTGATGGTTTCATCAATGAATTCAACATTGGCGTGTCATAAAATAGAAGTACTCAAATATAGCTACTACCATTACTCATTCTTTACTCTAAAGAGGCGATGACAATGCAATGATTAGATATTCTGATGCATGAGTGAAAATGTTCATATTCTTTGTAATATATAAGCTTTGATGGAAATTTAATTCATAAGAATGGAGAAAAATAAGTTTAAAGAAGCGAACTTTATTAGAACAAATTAATAATTCTGCATTATTGAAAACATTTGAAGCATTTTTAAAAAATTTTAATGGATTTTTGGACAAAGCTAACATATTTTTTTTTAGAATTTAAAAACTGGTTGTTCAGTTTTGAAACATTTTTAGACAATTTTAAAATATTTTTGAATAATTTTAAATAATTTTTGCACAATTTTAAAACCTTTTTGAGCAATTTGAAATATTTTTTACACAACTTAAAATTATTTTGGATGATTTAAAAACATTTTTACACAATTTTTAAATTATTGTTGTAAATTCTGAACTAAAACTGGAAATGGTGTAGTGTTAATTAAATAATACAATGCAAAATTGACAGATTGCGTCCTCATAACTATTTAAGGCTGAATAAATGCAAATGACAGGCTAAGCTAGTTTCAATTAAAGGTTAAAGAAATCTGTTTTACTTGATTTTTCAAAATTTTTCTAAAAATTACAAAGGTACAAAAATTCTAACCTGCATGACATTTTAAAATAAAATATTAAAAATGATCTAATAAAAATATTATAAAAGTTCATTAGAACTATTTTCTCATTGAATGTTTTGATTTTAAATGATCAGAAAAAAATATTTTCAACAAACGCTTTAGATTTAGAAAATACACGAACTTATGCTTTAGAAGCAATGAAGATTGATTTTTTATGATATGCATCGGGTATATATTAAAATTACTACATTTGAAATATGCACATATGAATTCTTTTGGGAGTTCCTTAGAATAACACTAAAAAATCATAAAAGAATGTGAACTGAAGTTTAGGAAGCAATCAAAAAATTTATAACCACAGAATGACTACCATTTTTTTTTTTTTGTGGGTTACATTAAAAAAATATTTTTTTTCTTTAAAATGCAAAAAACTTTTTTTTTATAATCCAATTCAATACAGGTTTAATAAAAGAAAGTTTTGGAATACAGTTATTTTGTGAAATCGGTATCGGTATCATTTTCTTTTTTCTTTTTTTTTTTATTTATTTTACTTGGAAAAAATAAAAAAGGTATTGGTTGTCAACTTTGCAATTTTCAAATATAAAAATATTTTTTATCTATAGTTACTATTATAGATAAGAGTTTCTAAAAAACATTTTGTTTCAGTTAGTTGTGGTCCTAATTTTGCTCATTAAGTACTATACATCTTTTAGTTTTTGAGATATTAACCGATTCCCAAAAAAAGAATGAAGATGTAATAGTTTATGAAGATCTAATAGTTTATAAATCTAAGAAAAATTCTAAATTTGTCTAGGTTTTCCTAAAATTGTCTAAATTCATTTTAAATTTTTTTTAGTGCCCTTCGGGGAATAGAATCGGTCATAGGTGTCAAGCACATTCGGTGACAACATGCTGGGGACCGATCCTGGGTCGGTATTTTTATTTAAAAATGACTGCTCACTTTAACATGGCGTTGTTATGGGAGGGGTCAATTGCCAGAGTCTAGACATCTTGTGAAAACAGATTTGTGCTGACAACCGAATGTGTTGCCAATCGAATGGCTCAGTTACAGCAACCCAATTTGTTGGTTGTGAGTACCTGTTGTTAAAGTCAAATTACTCATGTCTCAATTGGTTTTCAGTTGTCTCAACCGAAAAATTCGGTCACCACAACCGAACCATTCGATTGGCTACAAATTCGGTTGTCAACACGAATATGTTTTATCTGCGTATCCTAAAAAATAAAATTCAATGAGTTGACTTAGGATTTGTTGACAAACTAACTTAAGGGATGTCACAAAAAATGTCATCAATCAGTTCTCTTTTATGCATAGAAAGCAGGCTTGTGGCATTTTAATTTCATTGCTTGTAATTCATCTACATAATGCTTTGTGGGGCATTATTTAACGTTTTTAGATTCGTGATTTCCAATCAATTTGGCTGCTAGTAATTGATATCCATTTCTGAATGCTTCAAATAGCAGCCTTTGTCAAAATTTTTACATAAAACCTTTAAAATTTACATAAGTCTATAGACAGTGATATTTTGTTAATGCTTTGTTATTATTAAATTCAAAAATTTTAAATTAACTTCACTTAAATAACGCATGGTGAGGATCTTATTATTGAGAATGTAACAAATTCAATTTTTGTAATAAAAACACAAAATATAAAATTCATTTTGTGCTTTTTACTCCTTTGAGATGGTTTGCATAAGTAATGCAGGCAAAATAATGCAGTTTCATATACACCATTTGATTTTAGAGTGAATATCTTTTAAAGAGACACCTACATAAAAGGTTTTTATCATGTTTACACTGTGGGTTTAAAATCAATTTACATAAGTAGATGCCAGTTTTAAGTGCATACGCAATGGAAATTCATGGAAAGTCAAAGGAAATATACTACATTATATAAATTCAATATTTGAAGGATTGAATAGACACAAGGATGTCATAGTAAATGAAATTAGAATTGATTAAACAGAAAATTGATAAAGTGGAGTAAAATCTTAATACCGCAGAGGGTATTTTTACAAAAATATTTATAGGATTAAGTAAAATTTTATTTTTTTTTTTCGTTTTCACAGAAGAGAGCAACACAATTTCATTTTAAAATTTTAAATTTTTTATACAAATTTTTGCATTTATGATTGTTAGTAAAAATAATCTAGTTATCATATTATGTTAAAAAAATTACCACTATTTTATTATTGAAATTTGCAATGATAATATTATGATCCCAGTGATTATAATATGATTCTAAGTAATGGCAAAATCTAACTCGGTGATCATAATATGATCATTAGAATCATAAGTATTAAGGTAATTTAGAATCCTCAATTATTTGGAACTATATTTTTTCTCTTCATGATTAATACATATGTATTATACATATATGATATATACATATGTATATGCATACATATTTGTTATAAATATTTATATTTATCCATATGATATTCATCTAATTTTAGAATAAAATATTTTTGTAGACCCTGTAGTGAATAAACATTTTTTTCGAAAATATATTGTGAGTGTATTACAAAATAGTGAAATAACAAATTATTGACTATTAAAATGATGCTAGCCACCATGTTCTTGGATGTTATCTAGTTGCGAACCAATAACTTGTTTACGACAAACATATCCAAATCCAGCGATCATAATTCAGTAGCATTGATGTTGTTGCCACCATATTTTTTCTTCACATGTATGCTCTAATTTTAATGCAATTTTTATTAATTCAATTTCGAATAAAGAATTTTAATCAATTACTACTAGTGAATCGCTAAAACTAAATTTTCTTTAAAAAAAATTAAATTCTGTTTGTTGATTTAATAATTTTTAACTAAAAAATTTAGATCTTAGATCTTAAATTTTGAAACACTGCTATAATTATTGATTTTCGTCATCCTTTCTTGCCCCAAATTAGAAATGTTACAAAAAAATTCTAAATTATGACTAATTTCTTCCTGCCAAAATTTGCCCTCCTTTAAGTGTTAAATGTTTATTTTTTTAAATTATAACGACACTAATTTATACATATATTCAAAATCAAACATAGTAATAAAAAGTAATACTGTAAATTCTATCCAATAAAATTCATTCAATAATGCATATGTGCATTTACATACATACAATCTCACTCATCAAAGCCCGTTGTAGATAAAGTTATTATACCCTTCACCACAGTGATCCATTTCGGTTTGCTATTAAAAATCAGACAGATCGGTTAATAAATGGCTGAGATATTAGCAAAAAACCAGGACTACCTCTAATTTTTCCAGTAAAATCCCTTTGTTTAATATGTATGTAGAATTTTGAGCATAACAACACATCCATGTGTTAAAATTCTTTTCTTTCATTTAAATAAAAACTAAACAAATCCCTAATGAACGAAGACTTTTATATATGTACATCTCTATTGACGATGATTTTGTGTGAGCTTCAATAGCTCAGTTGTCTAGACGCTATGTCACAAATACTTTTTTTCTCTAAGCCCGCGGGGTTCGAGGTTCAAATCTCGGTCAGGTCAATTCACTTTTTTTTTGTACATTTTTTTTATTATTTTCTTAAGATTTTTTTTGCTTATTTTTGGTTTTTTTTTAACATTTAATAATTAATTTATATAAAATTTTATATTAATAATTAAAATTCTTTTCTTTCATCTCCACCTTTTATACACAAACAACACACATACAAAGATTTGTCATTTAAATAAAAACTAAACAAATCCCTAATGAACGAAGACTTTTATATATGTACCTCTATTGACGATGATTTTGTGTGAGCTTCAATAGCTCAGTTGTCTTGACGCTATGTCACAAATACTTTTTTTCTCTAAGGCCGCGGGTTCGAATCTCGGTCAGGTCAATTCACTTTTTTTTTGTACATTTTTTTTTATTATTTTCTTAAGACTTTTTTTGCTTATTTTTGGTTTTTTTTTAACATTTAATAATTAATTTATATAAAATTTTATATTAATAATTAAATAATCCATAAATAGGCTAAAAACATCAACATTTTTATAAAAACCCTCTGATACAAACAAAATACAAACGTTTTTATACCTTTCACCACAGGTGGAAGGGTCGCGGGTTCGAATCCCGGTCAATTCACTTTTTTTTTGTACATTTTTTTTATTTTCTTAAGATTTTTTTTTTGTTTATTTTTTGTTTTTTTTTACATTTAATAATTAATTTAAATAAAATTTTATATTAATAATTAAATAATCCACAAATAGGCTAAAAACATCAAAATTTTTATAAAAACCCTCTGATACAAACAAAATACAAACGGTTTTATTTCTTTTTTTGCTCCGATTTAAAAGAATTTATAAAAAGATTTTTAAACCATTTTATTTCTCACATATTAAGAAAATTTTATACATAATTTACCTTTGAGTGCAACTATTTTAGGTCATAACTTATAATAATTTATAAAAAAATTATAAACTATTTTCCTTCAAATTTTTAAAATTAAGCTAAAGAAATTACAAATATTTCTAATAAAAAAGCGAAATAAAATCCCAAATGTAAATTTGCCAGCTAAATCAAACTATTTTGTAGAAATAAAACACATGCAGTTGTAGTGATTTCTTTTAACGATTTGCTGAAATTCTTTTCTTTCACCTCTTCACCTTTTATACACAAACAACAAACACTATTCTAGAGCTGTATTATGACCTATGGATACGTCTTATATAGCAAAAGATCGAAAATCTTTAGTATAACATATTTGCCGAAAAACTCGGAAATATCGGTTCAGATACAAAAAAGTTATGCCCAAAACATAAATTTTTTTAAAGTACCTATATTCCCGAGTCCAAGTTTTATCTCCAAACTAAATGGTTAATTTCCTCTTAAAGGCGTCCGTATATAAATCTGTCCATTCCATATATGTCCATATATAAACTTCAGTTTTTTCCCAACCATGGTGAAGGGTATATAAGATTCGGCATAGCCGAATTTAGGCGCTCTTACTTGTTTTTAAATTGCGATTGAAATTTCAACCATTGGACACTTAAAAGAAATTGAAAACTTACCAACTTTTTTTATTTATAATCAGATTTTGAAACCCGTAACATTTTTAAAATCTACTAGTCCAATGCCTACAAAAACACCCAGTAAAAAGATAAGATCCAAGGAGTAGGTTGCAGAACACCTTAGCCGGCATTATTATAGATTCTAATTTATGTTCTATAATTGGTTCCTTTTGTTCCTCCAAACTAGAACTTCTTGCCTTACAACCGGTTATAGAACTAGTTCTAGGTGCCATGTTAAATGGCACCGGCGGTTAAAAAATCCGCTACAGAGAAAATTTAGAGGTGACCGGTATTACAAAATTTTGCTGGGCATGTTTACATATGAGGCTTTCATACACAGAGAAAACATATTCAATGTGACATTTGAATTTCTTGCCAATTGAATGGTGTCGTTGCGAATGGGGAACGACAAACTATTCAGTTGGCAAGGAATTCAGTTGTCACAATAAACCTGTTTTCTCTGTGTTCATATTCAAGGCTAACAAATAACCTTATATTATCAAAATATTATTAACCTCGCCCACTTTAATTCTGACATCAAAAGGTTAAAAACCATATATGGACTAAACATCCATCGCGACCTCAAGATACCTTTAGTGACCGATGAAATTCGAAGGCATGCTGAATCACATAAGCTTAGGCTGAGGAAATCCCAATTCTTCTAAACACATCAGGCTTAATCAGAAGATTAAACCCTTTTAAACCCCATGATTTGATTGGACGTTTTAACCAGGAATAGTTTTGTAATAAGAAACAAACTTCATAAACCTGTAAATTAATATCAACTTTATATAATATTTAATGAAAAAAGAAAACTGCTAGTTAGTCCTAAGGGACTAGTTGTAGTATTAGTTCTAAAATAAAAAAAATTATTGAAATAATGATAATGCTTTTAATTACATGATTTCATTGATTAATGGTAATGTTTATAAATTCCATTGCAATTAGTAACACTGTGCTAGTTTAAAAACGTAACAAACGCGGCACCCGATAAATATTTTGACTTACAATATATTCAATAAATGGTTAAATAAATAAATAAAATACGTTTTTTAGGAACTTGGAACCATACCTAGCAAAAATGAAGCTGCCAAAGAAGCAATAAAAGCATCACTACTTTGGCAAAGGCATCACTTCTTTTCTGATGGTTTCATCGATGAATTTAACATTTGCGTGTCATTGGATTGAAGTATTCTAATGTAGTTACTAGCATTACTCATACTTTACTCTAAGGAAGCAATGACAATGCAATGATTAGATATTATGATGCATGAGTGGAAAATGTTCAAATACTTTGTAATATTTAAGCTTTAATGAAAATTTAATTCATAAGAATGCAG
Source organism: Eustalomyia histrio (assembly GCA_949748255.1). Lineage (NCBI taxonomy): Eukaryota > Metazoa > Arthropoda > Insecta > Diptera > Anthomyiidae > Eustalomyia > Eustalomyia histrio. Next base: position 99,603,770 of record OX456525.1, read on the forward strand.
AAAAATATAGAAATACTCTTTATAAGAACAAATAACATAATTCTGCATTAATGAAAAAGCTTTTTTGTACAACTTTGAAATACTTTTTCAAAAATTTTAATGAATTTTTGGACAAATTTAGAATATTTTTGGATAATTTAAAAACTGGTTGGACAATTTTGAAAAATTTTACACAACTTTTAAATATTTTTGGATAATTTTAAAAAATTTTTGGACAATTTAAAAACCCTTTTGGACAATTTGAAATAATTTTTACACAACACACATATTTAAAATTATTTTCGATAATTTTAAAACATTTTTACACAATTTTAAAATTATTTTGGAAATGGTACAGTGATTTAATAAAAAAATTATAAAAGGTCTTCAGAACTATTTTCACATTGAAATTTTTGACTTGAATAAACAGAAGACAATATTTTGAATAAATGCTTTAGATTTAGAAAATATACGATATACTATTACTTATGCTTTAGAAGCAATGAAGAGTGATTTTTGAAGATACAAGGTAGCGCAAAAGTAATCATCCTATCAGAAAATGCTATAAATTTTGCGATTTGCCCCTTATGTCAGTTCTGTTTTGACATTTGTGCAGTAAACACATGCGAAATATACGTTAATAAACAATGTTACGCTACACTGCTCCAGAACGCGGAATATTGGTGACTATTTATTTGAGCAATAATGAAGATAATTTTTCATCAAAAATAATCATGAGTGATGAGGCCCATTTCCATCTTAGCGGGTACGTAAATAAGCAAAATTTACGCTTCTGAGGCACTGAAAATCCGCGTGTAACCCACGAAGAGCCATTACACCCACTCAAAGTCACTGTATGGTGTGCTGTTTTCGCTGGAGGAGTCATCGGAACTTTTTTCTTCGAAGACGTCGCGGGCCAAACGGTTACTGTGAATGGTGAGAGCTACAGAGCAATTGATGAATTGGGATTGGAAAACATGTGGTTCCAACAGGACGGTGCAACGCCACACACTGCACGTGCCACAACCGATATGCTGAAGGATGCATTTCCCAGGCGCCTAATCTCCCGTTTTGGCGATTTGCACTGGCCAGCAAGATCGCCTGAATTGATCGCTCCAGACTTCTTTTTGTGGGGCTTTTTGAAGTCGCGGGTTTATGTCAACAAGCCTCAGACTCTTGTAGCTCTTAAAGACAATATCCGTCAAGAATGTGAGGACCTATCGCCGGAAGTTTTGGCCAAAGTGATGGAAAATGCCATAAAAAGGGCTCAAATGACAATCAACTGTGTCGGCGGCCACAAGAAGAATCAAAGTTTTTCATTTTTTTTAAAGTACAGCCAAAAAACATCGGAAGGTTATTTTTGCGCCACCCTGTATGCATCGGGTTTATATCCAAATCACTACATTTGAAAAATGAACATACGAATTATTTTGGAAGTTACTTAGAATGACACCAAAAAATCTTAAAAGAATGTTAATTGAAGTTTAGGAAGCAATGAAAGAAGTTATAGCCACAGAATGACTACCATTTTTTTTGCTGGGTAATTTTTAATCTCAAATATTCTAAATCATTAAAATGGAGATAAATTTTTTAAATCTGGATTTTACAATGCTCGCTGGGCCTTATGATCATTTTAAAACTCAAGGAAATCCGAAATAAAATATATAGACTTTAACACTTGCACTACCATGGGGATCATGCATATCAAGCAAAATTTAAAAAGTCATATCTCTACCGATGGGATATTTAGTCCCATTTCATGTTGTTCAAAAATCCTTCAGAATGATACTACAATTTATAAATATTTTTTTTATGAACCTAATAATAAATTTAATTTTTAAGAATATTTTTTTTGAACTTAAATTTATGGTACGGTAGTGAAAGGGTTAAATATAGAGATATTGATTTTCATTCCATTCTGGTTCGTAACCAGGTAAAGTTGAACAAAATGTAATAAAACGGGAACACTAAGCACTGGAAACGAAATGGGATGGAATGGTACGGCAAACTGTATGACAAAAAAATTAAATAAATCACCTCGTGTCTGTCGCATAAAAATTATCCCGCGGGATTCCTTCCTTATCTACCTTATATGCGTGGTAAGTGTGTGCTATTTACCAAGCTTTGCACACAATTTGTCCAATTTAAGTTATCTCGCTCTCGAGGGATCCATTTTCATAAAACAGCCACAGGGTGACACTTTTTTAAGAACGAAATGGAGTAAAAATTTTTATTATCGGAGTGTGTGAATTTATATAAACATAAAGTGTTACAAAAATAAATAGTGACCCGTAAATGTTTTATAAAAGCTCCTCGAGATCCCTCCCAGACCTACATAATCTCTATTTTGAAGTGTGAACATTGCCGAGCCTTCAACAATTTTGTTCATATTGCGCTATCCCGCTCAGTTTTTGATAAAATGGTGTTGTAAAATATTAATTATAAAATCTATTTGGATTTTTTCTTAAATTGTTTGCACCATTTTAATCCTGGAAAAGACTTTGGGTAATAATTTATGAAAATTTTATTGTGCATACAAAATTTTACAATCAATTTTAATGGTGACTGTAGAAAATGCTCTGAAGACATTCATTTGAAGTAACTGGAGCATAAATCAAAGCAACTTGATTAAGTTTAAGAGGCAACATCAAAGAAATAATAACACACACAAAAAAAAACAACGTATTTCAAGAAAATTCATATCATTACATGACAGTAGTTCATTTTCTTTTCATATTTTAATCTGTCATTAGAATACCACCTGTAGATTTTAATATATTTTTATATGCAATTTTACTCTTTGACAGTTTGGCGTGAATTGTATATAGGTACATGCTATATTGTCGGCTAAAATGGAAAATGGCGTAACTACCATTTTTAGTGTTTTATTTACAGAAGAAGCTAAAAACGTTACTTGATATTTTTAAAATATGGCTTATAGATCTACCAATTTTAATATTTTATCTTGCAGTGCACACAATTGCTCAATCACAGGAAAAATGTTTTTCATTTCAAGGATTGCTATTTTTATAGCCTTTTTTGTGTAGGCATGTTGTTTGGCTAAATGAATCATTATCGTCAAAAAACCAGTTTTGAAAATTGTGTTAGTTATACCAAGGAAAATTTCAATAAATTGCAATTCAAAAATTCTTGGCTATACTCTTTTGCATTTTAGCTAACGATATAATTTGATTTCAAAAAGAAGTTTTCAATATACCAAACATCAGTTAAAACGATGCTATACTATGGGGGCTCCATAAGATCTAAATAAAACTTGAATATATGCACTCAAAAAAATTTGTCAGTTACTAAGTGACAGTTGTTAATTTTAATTGCTACAATACAACTTTTATCACAGTTTTCAAAAAAAGCAACTAATGAAAAATAAAAGTTGTAATGTTTAATAATATTTTTATGGAAATACGATTCATCAAATTCCATTTACCCAAAGAAATAGAAATCCCCACATGCCAGCCCCCAAATTAAGCCGGGTAACTCTTCACTAGCAAGTTCAACAATAACATCATGCTGACATCATGTTCTAGATAATTCTAGTAAGACCCATCCTAACGGCATCACCAGACATTGCACACAACGCTGGATCTAGTTGGATAAACATATCGTATGGGGATATATTTTTACTACTTTATGTAGTAGGCTAAATAAGCGGCCAGAGATATGAGCTCAGTTTAATTTATATCGTTAATACGGCAACAACTCAGCAAAATAAAAGTGGAGATTAATTTAATTAATTGTGTAAAAATACAATTTAATAAATTTTATTTGTATAATTGTTTAAATAAAAAGTTTCTATTAAAATTTCAACTGTTGTTTATTATTTGAAATATAAAAAGAACTTGATTTATTTAACAAGTAAACAACTAATAAAATAGTGTTTTTGCAGTAAAGGTTTAATTTTCGTTAGTTATTTCAAAAATTTATTTTTTTTTTTGAATGCATTGTTGATATGTTATTTTGATAAATTAATGATATTTAGTATGATTAATAGGATTTTAAATCATACTCTTTTTTATAAATTGTTTTTTATTGCAAAGAAACATGGACACTTTTATTAGTAAATTATAGAGAATAAAAATTAAAAATTACATCAGAGCCAGAAGCATAGAATCCCAGCAAAACCACACATTACCAAATAATGTGTAAAGTATGTGTAGCCATAGGGGCTCATGGATTACTTTACATCTTACTTCACTGATGAATTTTACAGGCGATGAGCCTCAAAGTAATGTATATACCCATAACTTTAGAGGTGATAATGTAAGGGCTTACTTATATGGTTACAAGAATGTAAAAAGTAATGTGTCTAAAAATAGATTTCTAAAAAAAGTAATTTTTATTTAAAAAAATTTTTACAAATATATTAAACATTATGAAAAATAATGTGGTCATGATGGGAATCGAACAAGGGAACTCTGGTTGCCAGCTAAGAACTCTGCTACTCACTGAGCTATCGGCGCATATAGTATTTGATTGCTTTAATCTTAAATGAATTGTTGGGCTTCGTTTTTTCTCTAATGTTGTCAAAACATACATACATTACCCCTTTGCTTACAAAAAAAAAAAAAAAACACAGAGTAATGTATCTAAAAAAAATTTCAAGAATATTTCAAATTTTACTTTACATTTATAAATCATATATTACTTAATCAATAATCAGTAACTTATTACTTTATGTTTGCAAATAATGAAAAAGGTAACAAGCTATCATTACAAGGTATCGCATGAGAATATCGCACCCATTACCAAAGTTTTGCTGGGATACTTAGAATTTTCGGTATGGCATTTTCAGAATGCCCTTTTTGGGTTAATGGCTTGATGATTGTATATTTTATATTAAGTGTTGGGAAAAAAATTAACAAACCCAAAATACAACACACAATTGTACTAACATCAACGAAAATTAACAATTTATATTTACCCTCTATTTCTTTACAGTTTTTGTTTTGAACTTTTATTCTTAAAGTATTTAATAAACAAAGCTTATGAAGCCGTTAATTTTAACTGTTTGTTCTAATCAATATTTTAAAATCTTCAAGATATTCTATATTCATAGTTAATGAATTATAATTTTCACTGTATCCTTTATTCTGTGAGGCAAAGAAGTTTTTATGCATTGTTAATCTGTTAAGGTCCATGCAGATGCGAATGTTTATTACAACTGAGAAAAGCTTAAATGTTAAAAAATGCGTATTTTTTTACAGAATTAAAATATGCTTTTAATAACATAAAATGTGGTACACCAAACCAAATAGATACACAAACCATAGCTGGATTCGTTATTATCGGGCTCCGCATTAAGGGACAGATTTTTCTGCCGCTGTCACCCTAATGTACTTATTTCTTTCTGGTAGAAATTTGTGGAATATTTGGAATAAATTTTATAAATGTGTTGCTGCTATAAGCTAATTAATAAAATGAAAAAAAAACTTCTTGAAATATTTTTTACCTTTTTTCATGTTTAAGTGCAATGCAATGTTCAAAATGTAAATTACACAAAAAACATACATTTTGACAATTCATCGAGATATAAACTACTTAGAATGCGCTGACGAATACTGTTTATTCTTTATCGATTTGTGTAAAATTTTTTGAAATCGGACAGTATAAATTTCTAAATAAAATTATTAATATTTATTTAAGGTTAACATACATATATGTATTTTATGCTATGCGGATGTGTGTCCCTTGAGGATCGTTGAACTAGCAAAAGTACCAGGAGGCTTCTTATAAGTCCCATTAAATCTCGAAAGTACTCTGACTGCAACAGTTACCCAGCAAAAATGAAGCTGCCAAAGAAGCAATAAAATCATCACTACAATGACAAAGGCATCACTTCTTTTCTAATGGTTTCATCGATGAATTTAACATTAGCGTGTCATAGGATGGAAGTATTCAAATGTAGCTACTAGCATTATTCATACTTTACTCTAAGGAAGCAATGATAATACAATGATTAGGTATTCTGGTGCATGAGTGGAAAATGTTCATATACTTTGTAGTATTTAAGCTTTAATGAAATTTTATTTTATAAGAATGCATTTTGAAAAAATTTTAATGAATTTTTAGACAAATTTTAAAATATTTTTGGATAATTTAAAAACCGGTTGTACAATTTGGAAACATTTTTAGCCAATTTTAAAATATTTTTGAACAATTTTAAATAATTTATGCAGAATTTTAAAGCATTTTTGTGCAATTTGAAATAATTTTTACACAATTTTAAAATTATTTTGATAAATTCTGAATTAAAACTGGAAATGGTGTAGTGTTAAATAATAAACATAATGCAAAAATGCACAGATTGCGTCGTCATAAATATTTAAGGCTGAAAAAATGCAAACGACAGGCCAGCTAGTTTCAATTAAAGGTAAAAAAAATCTGTTTTTCTTGATTTTTCAAAACTTTTATAAAAATTGCAAAACTGCATAAATTCTAACCCTCATGAAATTTTAAACTAAAATATAAAAAATGATTTAACAAAAAAATTAAAAAAGTTCATCAGAACTATTTTTTCAATTTGAATAAATGCTTTCGATTAAAAAATATATGATATACTATAACTTATGCTTTAGAAGTAATAAAGAGTGATTTTTTAAGATATGCATCGGGTTTATATCCAGATCACTGCATTTGAAATGTGAACACATGAATTCCTTTGGAAGTGCAATAGAATAACACCATAAAATCATAAAAGAATGTCAACTGAAGTTTAGGAACCAATGAAAGAAGTTATAGTCACGGAATGACTACCATTTTATTTTGCTGGGGTACCATCTTATACAAATGAAATATTAGAAAGTTCGGCAAGCTAAACTACTAGATTCTTAAAGGACTTCTTGTGAGGAGAGTGGAAGAGTGTCAGCAAGATTTTCAAGGAAACCCGTTGGCATCTTTGCGAACAACCAGAAGGAAGTTAATTTAGTTTTTTTGTACACACATATTCCGGTATTTAAGGTGATGCCGGCAGTAAGGGATGTTATGATATATAACAACCTGCTGTTGGTTTAACTTGGTATACCCACCAGAGTAGTTACGGAGTAGTCGGAGGATGAGGTTTTAGGAAAATGCAAGTGGTTGTGGACCTGATGGACAGCTAGTGAAACAGGCTTAAGTTATCTGTTAATCCGAACAAAACGACGCTTGTGTTCTTTTTGCGTAGGTTTATTCTCCAACAGAGACTAAATATCTAGGGATGCCTTTAAATAGTAAACTAATGTGGTCAAGGCATGTTGAACTAAAGGTGTCTCGGGGCTGTGAATTTTCTAGCTATGAAGGAGCGCTTTTCGAAAGACTTTGGGTTTAAAAAGTGCTGATGTATACTGGCTGTACTTTGCAGTTATTATACTCAATGTATAATGCAGATATTATATTATACTCAATGTATCAGTTTAAAGCAGGTTTTTTATTTTCCATTTTTGACACTCTCTACCAAAATTAAATAAGGAGTTCTTAAAAATTTTGAGTAGTTTTCGCAAAATTTAAGAACTAAATTTGATAGATCTGCCACCTTTCACTGGCGCTTTCGTTGGAAGCTTTAACCAGATAAGCATAGTGCCTATTGCAATGCAAAAGTTTGTCGATAAAGCAGTTTTCAAATTGTCTATTTGACTCTGTCGAGAAATCAGAAATTTTTCTTTATAAACAACAACAAATTCAATAAAATTTTTTTAAAAGCTTTGAATAATTTACGAAAAATTCAAGAACAAAATTTTACAGAACTGTCACTGTTCACTGGCATATTTGAAAAAAAGTTGGTACATAAATTTTAATTGAAGGACGAACCTTATTGAACTTGTTTCGTATCGGTCCACACTCAAATCTACCTCTACTCCCATCTACGATAGATCGGTTTGGCAATACCTGGTTGAGAAATTTTTTATTTCCTCCTTGCACCCGAGGCTAGTGGCTGATCTTAAAGAGATTCAAGAGATTGCCTCGATATTGAAATATTATTTCATTCATTGATTACTCTGATCTCCGCCTGAAAAACAGTCTTATGATTCGGTATTATGAGGCGGAAGCATTTTTCAATAGAGATCTCGCAGCTATTGAATCCACACCCGTCTTTCCATCTACTTTCGAACCACACATATGGAAGTTATGTCTGGATTGTCTCCGAAAAAGGTACATTCTAACCAGAATTATCTGCTTAGGATTCGTGTACTGCAACTTTTCGTTTTTGACCTTTTGGAGATCCTAACACAATTCAATTCTGCGGTGTTGTACGTAGTATCTGGTCTCAGATCTTCAGGTTGTGTGTCTTCCGATGACTACAAATCCATTCTCCAGTTGCATTCAGCTGAAGCAAAGCGGCCTCATATATCAACAAAATTGTCTTCAGCTTGGTTGGCAATTTCATTTAGATTAATCTCAACATTTTCTACTCAGCTCATAAAAGAAGGTTCAGGGCCATTTACGGAGTTTGCACAGCTTCCCGAAAAATATCCCAAATTATACTTGGGTATATACATATTTGTAATGTAAAGTTTATAAAGTAACACAACAAATGTGTGAATATTAAGAAAACATCTGATTTTTATCGGACATCATATTGGATATTCCAGTTAGGCCCATTCTATTGTGGTACGTAAGTGACGTTATATTCCCTAATGACTTTTTTTCAAAGTATTATATACTTTTTTGTTTCCGTAGACTTTGTCATCTATTATGTTTAAAATAAAATGTAAACGACTTAACCTGATGCACAGTCTGTTTCTGTTTCACCATCAATAATATTAGTTTGCAATTATACCAAAACTAACCGGTTCTATGACAAGTTCTGCAAGGTATTGCATTGTTGTTCCGTGGAATATGTTTCGGAATCTGTTTTTTTAAAGAGCTTGTACACAAAGAAATCCGATTCATTGTAACAACCGAATTTATTGCCAACCGAATAATTTGGTTGAAGCCACCGTTATATTTGTATGTCGCAACCAAAATTCGGTTAATGCAAAAGAATATCGGTTGGAACCAAATATTTTTCGGCTATCACGATAAATATGTTTTCTCTGTGCAAATGAATGAGTTGTAAAGCAGATGAATTTAAGAACCGCTTGCATAACCATTGCTGGGATCATAACAACATTATGTATTCACTTTTTCTTCAGTTGTATATTTCTTTTTTTGTTTGTTCTTTGTCTTAGTTATATTCTTTTCGAAAATGTTTAAGTAGAATAATTGTAAAAATACCCCGACAAAAATCCAAATGTTAACAGGGGGAATTATTATATTTGTAGAAAGCTAGAATGGATGAAAGTGTAAAATAAGCAGTTATAAAGGATATACCTTAATTAGAAAAACAAATTTAAAGACTTAGTCGCTGTGCGAATTTTACATTTATTATAGCTGGATGTAAAGGAATGACGACGACTTCTGACTGCATGAGAATGAGAGATATATTAAATACAATTTAAATATGTTTTCTTTTAGACTAATTTAAAGAAATTTAAATAAAGACGATGCCAGCAGCACTACCCAGGCACTATGGGATGAGAAAATATAAATATGAAATGGAAGTTGAAACTAAATGAAACGCATTTGGTTTGGTAATTGTTGTTGTTGATAATTGTTTTTGTAGCAATGACAAATCTTAGTATTGAAAATGTTTATAGAATGTGTTTTATTATAGTTTTGAGTAGGCGGCTATGTTAGCAAACCCAGCAAAACTTTAGATATATTCATGCTTTACCTTGTAATGATAACATGTTACCTTGTAATGCATTATTTTAAATACTAAAATTTCATTTTAATATCTTTTTTACGTTAATGACCTGTAGGACAGAGGAACGGGCTGTAATCATTAAATCAACTCAGATATTAATTTTGAGACGATTGATATACTATAGAATTCATCAATAAAGTAAGGTGGCTATAAATTACTTTACACATGATTTGGTAATAAGTGGTTTTGCTGGGAAACATGATGTTTTTTGCTTTTAAATAAATCCTCTTGAACTGATGTCATATTTCATAAATATTTCTAGTGGCCTACACAATGACATTTGGTCATTAGTAAGGACTCGGCAACAAAAAAAGTTATAAAAGTAATGTCTTAAGCTTTTAAAAAAAATTTAAAAACTGGTAAATATGCCATTAAAATGAACAAAAATAAGCTGTAGGATTTAGAAAAATACCATTAAATTTCATAAATTTGTCCATAAAATATCAACAACTTACTTAGCAAAAAACAAAATTTAGGAAATTCTGTCTCAGCGTTCAATTTAAGGATCTCTAGTCCTTAAATGGTATCTGAGATTACAGTGTCGAGTGAAAAATCCTGTTAAGGTCCTTAAGCGATTATCTCTTAGCTTGGGGCTGGCCAATGGTAGCATTCCAGCACTCTGATATACTCCGCAGGTACACTACAGAAAGATTAAGGGCAAGGAAATGACGACGAACATTTGGCCAACGTGTCAGCCCGTTCGTTGACCGCATGTCCCTTGTTCCGAATAACCCAGATTACGAATTATTTGTTGGATACATCGAGTCTATTGGAGGACTTAGTGAACCAAACCTGTGATCCCTGTTTGGGTTCCCAAGATTTGCTGGTTCAAATGCGTATCTCGAAGATGATCACATCATAATTCCGGTTCAAAATCTGGCTTGGTAACATCTTGTCATTGGCCTTGGGCAGTGGACCGTCAAGGAACAACACCACTATCCTCATGTGGCCCCGCAGGTCACCTCCATTGATATTATCAAGCTCCCGGAGACGCAGGCGTCGTCCTATACCGAGATATGTGATTGTGGTATATTAAGCATGGCACCAATGGGGCTAGTCGGACACGTTCTTTCCGCACAGTTATACGCACGCAGGATAAGCGATATATCCTCTTAAGCGCCCCCTTCGCCTGTGTTTGCTCCACCTTGGGCCAACATGCTAGAGCTGCATAAGTAACCATTGGTCTCACGATGTTGTTGAAAGACCAGGACCCTAAGTCCTACCAAGCTCTGTGATATTAAATTACTGCGTTAGTGTTAACCAGCAGTCTATACTGAATATAAATATGTACATAATTTTCGATTTCGTACATATTTATTGCCGGTAATATATGTCGCAATAATTCTCCAGTAATATTCGCTTACAATTATTGCTGTAATTTTCATTTGAAAATTTTTACGAAGATGGCAAAAAAAAAGAAAAATAAAAAAAAAACTTGTTAAATTTAAAATAATTAAATAAATTTAAAGAAATTATAAGGAAAAAATTAAAAAAAAATTAAACAATATTTTAACTATACAAGGGTATTTACGAGTAATCATGGAAGAACCTAGTTCCCTCAATCTTTTTTTTTTTTTGAGTTAACAATAAGCGATTTTGTGCTGTTATTCTTTTGACGTATTTTACTTTGTGCTATGATATTTGTCTTTAATCTAGATCAGGTGTAAGTGATAAGAGGACACCGTAAGAGGACGCTGCGATATATTTGTCTAAATTGATATTTTTGCGAGGATCAAAATCAAAACCTTTTGTGTAACACTGTTCTTACAACAAATCCAACAAAAAACCATTCAAGGAAATACCCACAACACTTACAATCGAAATATCATTTTATTAAGTCAAAAACAGTCACTACTTGATAGAGTATTCAAAAAACCGGCCTTTTGAAAAAACCGGTTTCGGTTTTCTTCGAAAAATAGAATTTAAAAAAAAATCGGTTTCGGTTTCGGCTTTTGCAGAAAAAACCGGTCAACCGGTTTTTTCTGTTTTTTTTTAATTTGAATAAAAAGCTTATATAATTAGTTAATTATGTAAAAAAAAATAGAAATTTTATATATAAAGTAATAAAAATAAAAAAATACATTCTTTGAAAAAAAAATAATTTTTTTATTGTATTTCATTTCAACATCTCATTCATTGGTTTTAATATTATTTAATATAATATCTTAAAAATTAATATTATAAAACTATATTCATATCAAATGAATAGAGATCATTAAGTTTGTAAATTGGGTAAAACGTTTGGCATTAAATAAGTTTTTTTAATATTACATTTTAAATATGTAAAAAGAAAATCTATTTTTCACTTCTAAAATAATATTTTAAAAATAATATGCAATTTAAATGTTTCGTTTTAAGATGATTTTTTTGTTTGCTTTTGATAAAGCTAGAAGTGGAAAATACTCTTTCACAAATAGTAGATGTTGGACAAATAGTCAAGAAACAATTATATAAATTTTCCAACTTTTCAGTTCTTTTGTCGCATTTATCAAGATATATGAAATCATCATATAATGATGAATGATTCTGTACAGTCTCTTTTTTAGGATTTTGAATACTGTTTGTTGTGTTATTTAGATCAGAAATTAAACTATTTGAATTTGGAATATCCAAAGTTAAGTCTTCATCGAAATCTATCAGACTTATATCTAAATCTTCATAACCAAACAATCGATTATAAGTCTTCGGAAAAAATAAAAGAGACCAAGTAACCCAGTTGGTGATGTAATTAAAAAAACCGGTTAACCGAACAAAAAAGACCGGTTTTCGGTTTTCTTCGAATTTACAAAATATTCGAAACCGATCGGTTTTTAAAAATAAAGAAACGGGTTGACCGGTTTTCGGTTTCGGTTTTTGAATACTCTACTACTTGACCAGCCCGAAAAATTAAAACAGCCGCCAAATTTTCATTATTTTTGAAATATTGTTGAACATTGAAAACGCGCTGTTCTATCTTGTAATGCTCCATTTTTACTAGCCCTAAAATGTCAGCTGTTTTTTTTTTTTCTTCTTTTGAATCATAAAGAACAACACTTTACTGAAAAATGGCGGCAATTTCAAATCTTTCACGGATTTTGGAACAACTTTTGTTTTCGAAAAACTTCATACATACAAAGAAAAACTCTATAGATTTTTGTTCAATGTAGAACTTTATAAATATGATGCAACTGTTTTATTAAAAAGAGAACATGAGAGCGATAGGATATCGTATGCTTATTTTACAAATCATATGTTTTTTGTTTACAAAAATTTTTTAAATGCGTTTTGAAGATAATATAGGTTCTATTTCACAACTGTAACGGTTAACGCGTTTTAATTGTCAGTTTGTATGGAAAAATACGGCACGTTCTTCTTTTTATTTAAGTAAATAAAAATGTAAAATCAATGAAATTACAAGCAATAGTATTTTGCAACCGAATCAAACAAATTTGAAGAAGATTTTATTACAGTTTTTATGATTTTTAATATGAAATGAAGATATATGAAACTATTGTAAAAATGATTTATGAAACACTTTATGAAAACTTCATGAATATGATGAAGAATTTATGACAAACGATTTATAAAAAAGTGTCATTAAAATGGTGAAACTTTTTTTCCAAATTACACCAAATTTGCAACAAATTACACAAAATTTGTGATTTTTTTTCGCTTGCACACATTGTAAATTTAGCCCATTTATGGTAGGAGTACAGTTTTCTACTATAAATGGGGAAAATTTATCTATTTTTATTAGAATAACCGGTACTTAGAAAAAAAAGCAGCATTTTCAAAGAAATATGCCAAAATATCTGTAAATTTTTACGAAAAAAAGTGATGTTAACAAAAAAAGCTAAAATAAGTAAATAAAAAATGAAAGCTCCAACAAAAACATAGCTTATTTAAACTTTATGTTTTCAAGATCACAATCTTAATATATCTATCTTTTCAAATAGGCATCTTTTTGCTTGCCCTACTAAGGACGTATGATTATAACATAACTGCATGTATTAATATTACTTATAGAGCGCCCCGGTAGGCTAGTTGGTAGCGTGCTAGCTTATCAGTGCGGGGGTCGTGGGTTCAATTCCCACGAGAGGCTCTGGTCTGTTTTCGCTACAACGAGCCGAAGGCTTTTGCTGCTAGTGCTCGGTTAGGGTATTAACATATAATTTGTAATTATATGATTAATAAATAAAATAAATAAATAAATAATATTACTTATACGCTAAAAATTTTATTTTTTAAAATTTATAAAAGAATTTACTTGATCCATAACATTGCGTCAAATTTAAGTTTTAATACACAAAAAAAAATCAAAAAGTAAAAATTTTGTCTAGTTTTTCGCAACCTTAACCCCACAGCTTAACGGTAATAATAACGACATCTAAAATGTATTTATGAAGGTTAAAGAAAAAGGGGTCTTTAAGTTTTCCCTTTGTCTTTTCCTTGACTTGTCTTAAGTTTATTTTACTTATTTTATTTCCCTTTAAACACAACAAAAACTCCCTTCTAATTGTTATGAGTGGGTTTTAGATTCATAAATGATGATTATGTTCTTGGTGCTGACGATGAAAATAACTACGACGTTGGTAATATTATATTTCTGATTGGTTGCTTAATTTTTGGTCAAAAGTTATAACAACAAAATATCTATATAAGTAAGTAAGGATTACACAATTTTGATTGCTTTATGTCCATTTTTTTAGTTCTTTCTTTTTTTGGCAAAAGATTATAAAACTTAAATAAGTCATGGAAAGGGGTTAAATTGTAAAATATTTTATTGTTAAGAGGCTAAGATAATAAAAAAAACAAACAAAAAATGTAGAGCGGAATGTTTGCTTATTGTATTACAATTTTTTAAGTTTAAATCTCGTTTTGTAATGAAAAAGTCATTAACTTTTTGTGTGTTTTGATTTTTTAATGATTTGAATAGACCTTGTGACTTGAATAATACTTTTTGTGGTCGATTGCCGATAACGGGGCTGATATTTAAAGGTGCTTTTAGTTTTATCTTGTATACACCTAAAACCATATAATTTCAAAAAACCTTTTCACATTATCAAATTTTGTTGTGTTTGCCACATTCAGAATTTAAACGCACTAAAAAGATAGCTGCTAAGTAATTGATAGCATATTGACGAATAATGTTTTTTTGCATAAATTATTCAAAAAAGAGTAAGATTTTGTCAAGTTTATAATTTTTCTGCTTAATGTTTGCATAATTTATGCGAAAAACTTTCTATCAATAACTTGTCAACCTTTTTTTCAGTGTACGATATTTGCATTTAAATAAGAAAAACAAATTGCAACTGTGATACATAAGTTAAATGTGAAAAAGTATGTAAAGTTTTTTAATAGATATTTTATAGATCACTAGAGGTATCTAAAATTTTGAACTGCGTACGAAAAATTTTGTGAGGTGTTATTTTATACATATTTTTATGGAAATTGGATTAATTAATTTCCATGTATTCGTCGAAGCAGTAATTCCCATATGCCATCCCTGAAATTTAAAACAGTTGCCATCAACGGCAACTCTCACCACAACTAAGGTTGCATGCACCACACATATAAATACATGCGCAATATGTCATGACAGATCAGTAAGTAATAAAACGATGAAGAAGTAACATTGTTGGTTAATTGAATAAATTATATAATCTGTTAAAGTCTTACTTAATAGAGTTTCAATAAAGTCTATTGCGTAATTGTATAAATAAAGAGTTGCTATAGAAAACTTCAAATGTGTAAAAAGAACCCGATTAATTTAAAGGAAATAATCAACGATTTTAAATGGTAAAATCGTAACAGTAATGTATTTATTAATAACTAGCAATTTCTAAAATATATATAATATATTTTTTTTTTTCAAATTCACAGTACTAGCATACAATTTTTTTACTACCATTTACAATTACACAGAAAGTAACCCAACCTAAACACTCCGGTTTTCATGAAATTTGCCTAAATTTTCGGCCACCTAGGTAATCTGGAGGTAAAAATGGGGAAAATAGTAATATGTTATTGGGTACTTTTTTTCGGAAGGATGTAAGAAACGTTCGAAATTCTATATAAATACTGCCTTAAACTAATATATTTTGGTCAAATGGGGAAGTCTGATACACAAAATGCCTATGTTTTAGCATAGGGCTGTGAAGTTGTTCCAAAAAGTAGCAAAACAGGGGCTTCGTGAAAATTTTGTTAAAGTCCATAATACTAGGAATATAAAAAAAATATTTTAATATGTCATCTAATATAAAGTACCCAAAGAATCTAAAATTTTTACAACAGCAAATCAAAAATTAAAATAGTGTCAAAAAAGGTACCGGTAAGGAGCCCTTAAAAATCTCTTTACAATGATACCACACTTGTATATGGTTCCTTTAGTCTTAATACCAAGGTGGCTAAAAAGCTGCTACAGGTCTATGTTGAATTTTTTTCCATCACATATCCAAGTATCAATAAAATCCGATTGCTTAAGTTGGGATACTTTCGTTTTTAGTAGGAAACGCTTACACGTCGAATTGGAAGATATTCGGAAATGTTATAGAGAATACAAATATAAGGTTGACTGGTTTTTTTCAAATGCATCAGAGATGGCAAAAAAAATTCCAAAAATCGGTACTTTTTTCGTTTTGTAATTTCTTTCACATTTTTTCAAAAGAAATTACATGACAAAAGTAACGAGATTTTTAAGAGCAATCCACTGATGCCCTAGTTTGGTACTATTTTTTTTATTGGTTTAGATATGTTGTTATGTTGGACTGTCAAATCCATATATATAAGTTAACACATCCAGCAAATACCACTAACAACATAAGAACTTTATACCTTCACAACAACAATAACACACCAGAGTAAATTATAATGCAACAAACCACACGTACTTAAAAAACTGCTAACACAAGAACCTTATTCTTTCACAACAACAATAACACACTAGAGTTCAACCAACTATTATATTCAATTAAATTTATATTATTAAAATAAATTGTACAATAAGCAAATACTAAATTAGGTTACCAACTACAACATTCGATTACCAAACAAATAATTAAAATTATATTAAAACAAATATTATTGTAAACTAAGCTTTTATTAAAATAAATTGTGCAATAGACAAATACTAAATTAGGTTAAAATAAGTTGTCAATTATAACGTAAGCAAAATGAGCTTATAAAAAGGAAAAGAATTAAATAAAGAAGCAGTTGTTACTACATTCACCACAGCACCACGTCTTTTATTATAAACTTCGTAACTGGCGCCCGAGCGAATGCTAAAAGTCCTATAAAAAAAAGGAAACCCAAACGGCATAACGGTTAACAAATAGAAAAAGATTCGAAAAATAAAAAAAGAGTCCAAAACTAACAGTTAAAAAAAAAAAAAAAAAAGTGAAAATTCTTTATAAACAAAAGTCGAATAAACTTAAGTTTTTTAAAAAATAAAAAAAACATAAACTTAACGATTTGAGGAAGTTGACAATTAAAAAAAAAAAAAAGGTTCAAAAATAAAATAAAAAGAGCCCAAAGATTAACGGTTAACAGAAAATAAAGAACTCTCTAAAAACGAAGAATTGAATCGAACTAAACGATTTAAAAGAATAAAAGAACAATTGTGGAAACAAAAAAGGGTGGAAACCAAGTCAAACCTTTACAATACATCGAAAAAAGACCGATTGAGGAAAGGAAAATTCCAGAAGCCCTTCAGTAACTGTGGAACACTCTACAACTCACCCTAAGAACGTGGAAGTAAGCTCAACAAGAAGAGACACACCACCGATACCAAAGGGAAACAACAAGAGGAAACACATCAGTGACGAACTACCGTACCCTAGTAGACGGTTGAAACCTTCAAAAAGGACGCCGCGGACTCTCCAATGTGGATCTTCATTCAAACTTTATTACTAATAGTACCCTGGACGAGGGCAACTGTGGATATTTACGAATACAACAACCCACTAGTTGAAATAAAACAAGGCATCGGAAAAATCAGCAACGGGAATTACAAAATAATACACACAATCAACCTACAAGAATATGAAAGAATTTTTACGGAAATCAAATCAACACTTCATTACGAAATAAGGACCACGGGAACATTAGGATTACAGATTGAGCATCAACTCACTAAGATAGGAAATTTGCTAGATCAACTTCACATTAGAAATTCAACAAAAAATAGGAGATCTATTAATTGGATTGGATCCGCCTGGAAGTGGATAGCAGGTAATCCCGATGCTACGGATTGGGACAATATTCTCAGTCAAACGGATAAAGTCATAAATAACAACAATAAACAATACACCATCAACGAATACATCATAAAGACAACCAATAATTTATTGGACAACTACAATAGAATAATTGCTGAAGTGGATACAAATGACATCATCGGACATGCACAAACGCTCTTTAATAGACTTGGATTGATAAAAGATGAAATAGCCGAATTCGTAATGGCAAGTCAGCTTGCGAAGAAAGGTATAGTCCATTCCCAGATATTAAATAAAGGGGACATTGCGAACATATTATCCCAAACCGAAACACTTCCATACAAGAATGAATTGCAGGCCCTCCAATACGCGGAACCTTCTATGGTTATTAAAGACTCTCTTCTTCTATATATCATCTCATTACCTCAAACAAAGGACACTCTGTTCAATAATGTCGTTCTTCGTTCAACAGTTAGAAATAACAAGAGGGTATATCTTAGTTTCACCAACCTACTCGTATCCCAGACGGAGAAATATGGAATCAAAGGAAACTGCATGGTAATTGAGGAAGTAGTAATATGTAAAGAGGACCAAGTAGAAATGCTTACTTCGAGTCATTGTATTGTTAACATACTTAATGGAGGAAATGCAACTTGCGAATACCAAATAGAGAAACGACCGATAATCGAACTTATATCAGAGGGTACACTATTTTTGACCAATTACATTGGGAACCTTACATACGGTAATAACTCCCAAATTCTAAATGGCACCTTTGTGATAAATTTTCTTAATGAAACAGTCACTCTTGATAATGCCAGGTATTCAAATTGGCAAACAACTTCATTTCAAGTTCTTCCACCAGTATTACAGGGCAACCTGACGGAGAAGGAAATCAAATTGGATTTACAATACCTTCACCATCTTCATCTCAAGAACATTGAGCACTTAGATAGCCTTTCATATAAAGGACTAGTTTCCATAGGTTCCAATTACATTTTGCTTCTAATTGGTTTTTCAATAATCCTGACTATTCAAGTATATTCAAAATGTAAGAATCGCCAAAGATCGGTACAATTTCCACCTTCGGTAAATTTTCCTGAACTCAGAATGGATTACCCATGAAAATTTAGCTTTTACTTGATCAGTGGGTCACTGATACTTAAGAAGGGGGGAGTTAACACATCCAGCAAATACCACTAACAACATAAGAACTTTATACCTTCACAACAACAATAACACACCAGAGTAAATTATAATGCAACAAACCACACGTACTTAAAAAACTGCTAACACAAGAACCTTATTCTTTCACAACAACAATAACACACTAGAGTTCAACCAACTATTATATTCAATTAAATTTATATTATTAAAATAAATTGTACAATAAGCAAATACTAAATTAGGTTACCAACTACAACATTCGATTACCAAACAAATAATTAAAATTATATTAAAACAAATATTATTGTAAACTAAGCTTTTATTAAAATAAATTGTGCAATAGACAAATACTAAATTAGGTTAAAATAAGTTGTCAATTATAACGTAAGCAAAATGAGCTTATAAAAAGGAAAAGAATTAAATAAAGAAGCAGTTGTTACTACATTCACCACAGCACCACGTCTTTTATTATAAACTTCGTAACTTATATATATATATATATATATATATATATATATATATATATATATATATGTGCACAGCTCATGTTGCGGGGACTTGTTTTCGTTCCACAAGTTACTATGAAGACATTTTGTTACTTTGGGGACTGTCCTTAAACTTTTCGTTATACTAGTGTTTACTCTGAAGACATTTTACTGGACACAGCGCATTTTATAGGGACTTTTTTGGCTGTATATACAGATGTCTTCAAAGTATGGGCAATGCATATATATATATATATATATATATATATATATATATATATATATATATGCATTGTCCATACTTTGAAGACATCTGTATATACTGTTAAAAAAGTCCCTATAAAATGCGCTGTGTCCAGTAAAATGTCTTCAGAGTAAACACTAGAATAACGAAAAGTTTAAGGACAGTCCCCAAAGTAACAAAATGTCTTCATAGTAACGGTTTTTCGTTCCACAAGTTACTATGAAGACATTTTGTTACTTTGAGGACCGTCCTCGAACTTCTCATTTATCTACTGTATAAACTGAAGACATTTTACTGGATACAGAGCATATTATAGGGACGTTTTTGGCTGTATATACAGATGTCTTCAGAGTATGGGCAATGAATATATATATATATATATATATATATATATGTGCTCGGCGCATGTTGCGGGGACGGTTTTTCGTTCCACAAGTTACTATGAAGACATTTTGTTACTTTGGGACCTGTCCTTAAACTTTTCGTTATTCCACTGTTTACAATGAAGACATTTTACTGGATACAGCGCATATTAAAGGGACTTTTTTGGCTGTATATACAGATGTCTTCAAAGTATGCGCTGTATCCAGTAAAATGTCTTCAGTGTAAACAGTAGAATAACGAAAAGCTTAAGGACAGTCCCCAAATTAACAAAATCTCTTCATAGTAACTTGTGGAACGAAAAACCGTCCTCGTAGCATGTGCTGTGCACATATATATATATATATTCATTGCCCATACTTTGAAGACATTTGTATATACAGGCAAAAAAGTCCTAGAATAACGAAAAGTTTAAGGACAGTCCCCAAAGTAACAAAATGTCTTCATAGTAACTTGTGGAACGAAAAACCGTCCCAAAATCCAAAAAATATATATGTGCATAGCTCATGTTGCGGGGACGGGTTTTCGTTCCACAAGTTACTATGAAGACATTTTGTTACTTTGGGTACTGTCCACAAACTTTTCATTATTCTACTGTTTACACTGAAGACATTTTACTGGATATACAAGGTATTTAACCATACAAAATGTTAGGTAGATCGGTCGTCAGAGCCTCGTTCGCGCAACAGGGGACACCAAGTCTTTAGACAGTGGGTGAGGTTGACATTAAGAAAGAAGTAGCTATGTGGACAAACTTAAAAACTTGCTTGCGCTTTACTTCCTCATTGGACCCCCTAATCCATATATAGTATTGATTATTAAATTTCATGGAACACGTAATTTTTTATATTCGATTTCGTATTTTACAAGCTTTCTTCGAACAACTTATCAAGCCCATGCAAAAACATATGGCCCTTGCATATCAAACTTTATATATTGACGACTGCATTAATGATATCCCTATTTTCGAAAATTTCGAAATCATAAGAAATGATGCCGAACAAAAACGTACCATAACTTAATTTTTTTTGTTTTTTTTTTTCCTCATATTTCTGGATGGTCTAACTTTTTTTTTAAATTGAAGGCATAATTTTTGTGTGTCTATATACCATTTAAGCCCAATTTTAAAAATAAATTTTTATGGAAGGTAGGTCTGAATTTAAACCGACTCTTACCGAATTAAATAGGGTTTATCCTTTGGCCAACACAAACTTACGTAACAAATTTCATTCAAGTATCTTTCAATTGGCGATAAGATATTTTATCGATATATATGTTGATTTATATTCAATAAATGTTAAAAAAAATTAAAAAATATTTCGTTCAATATGAATTCAGCGTACTCTATTTTGGGTCTCCCGCTTGTTATCAAGAAAAGTGTCGGACTTAAGCACAGTGTTATTGATTCATTATTTACAAAAAGTATTTCATAAAGTAAATTAACAATCACAAGTACTATAATATACACGTATACTTTTTGTCCCTTTATACACGTAATTATAAAATCAACCACACAAAAGGACCAACCTTTAACAGAAGAAAAATAGATTTTATGTCCACAAATTAGTTGGTTTTCTGGTTTTTTGTTAATTGGTTTATCTATAGACCAGTTAACTGATTTTGCTGGTTATGTTGTGGTCATTAAAAAAACAAATATAAATTTACACAGATAAGTCAAAATCAATGCATTTTTAATATTTGTTTTTTATTATTAACATAACTTTTTGATTTTAATTTGTGTTATTATATGTTATATTGTGATAATAGGTTTTTTGTTCCTTAAGTTAGATTGAATATTTGAAATAAATTAGGTTTAATATTTATAAATAAGTTATGTTGAGAACTACTTTAAAGAGGAAGACTCTTTGCGTATTAAAAACCCCTCTGAATTTAAGGACTTTTTAAGAATAAATTTTTATTCTTGTAGCAAAAAATCTTAAAAGTTTAAGAGTTTTCTATAGGAAAAGGCCTGATACTCTGAGGATTTTCTATTTTATATCATATATTATTTGAAGTTTTGGATTATCCTCTAATTCGGACTGTTTTTTTAATTCTTTAGGATCTGAGGGTATTTACACAAAAAGCCTATGTAACGAAAAGGTTTTTTTTTGTGGGAAATGTCCTTAGGATTATTATTTTGAATAAGAAAATTTCTCAGAATTAATGGGTTTTTCTATAGGAAAAATACCTTGAAATCTGCGAATTTTTTTTTTCAGAAGAAGTATTCAGAATATAAGAAAAAGTCATTATAATCTTAAGGTTTTTTATTAGAAAAAGTGTCTGAAAAATTTTTTTTACAAAAAAATATAAATAATCCAAGGTTTTTCCTATAAAATATCACTAAAGTGTGTTTTTTAACAGCTGTTACTATACAAATGAGGTACCAGATCGAAATAAAATTTGGCATATCCTCATTTATCAGATGGAGGTTTCCAATACTCCTAACTTCTTGCTGTTTATAAAAACATTTCCAACGTTTCTTGCATGTATAAAGTGCACTAAACTAACTTTTTAACTTTTGTTGTATTTATTATTGGTTGATGTTTATTATTTAAAATATTATTCCCAAAAGAAGGCACCTTTCTTGAATAATGTTTGTTTTTTAAATTATATTTTCCGTTTAATTTGCTTTTTTTATTTGTTTTTGTTATATCAAAGTCACTATTGGTTATACCTGCGGAATTTGTTCGAAGCATTCAGTTCAAATAAAATTAAATTGGGAATTAATATTTGAATTAATTTTCTACAACTAATTAATTGAAAATAATAAATATTTTATTTGTTTTAATAAGACTGTGATTATGGAATTCGTTTTTAGAAAAAAATATATATTCTCTCGTAATTGGTTATGAATACCGAATTTAATTTTATAGAGCACTTTAATTAGTAGTGAATATAGAAAATATTCGTTTGGTCTTAGATAACTGGGAATAATATTCGGTGTTATTAATAGATTACCAACTGAATTGTTCCCAGTGTGTATGGTTCTTAAAGGTATAACAACATTTTATGAAACTAAAAATTTAAACAATTAATTATTTTAATTTCATGGATTATATAACTGCGATTAATTTATTTGCGATTAATATATTAACGATTAATCGATAGTATAAAATATTCAAAAATACTATTACCTTGATTTACGATTAATCAAAAAATTTTAATAAAATTTTCATGTTGAAATATTTCAATCATTATATTGCTTGTACTATAAGTTTTCACTACTTTCGTCAATGTCTATTTTCCTTTTAGTTTTTTTATTGAAGTTTTCTTTTTTATTTGTTTGTTATCTGTGTATGAGTAAAATTTATGACAATTTCAACAAACCAATACAAAAGTAAAATACAATATTTACTTTTGTATATCGATGGCTTAATATAAAAAGGCCCTAACTCGATTTTTTGTTACTTGACAGGAGAAGGAAAA